>VMDR010016442.1:0-21737 GCA_007922815.1 Macrotus californicus
TACAGAAACTTGAAGACTTTTCACTCTATCATATTTCTTCCTCTCTTCTTGTGTGTTATCTTGCTTTGTTCGTTCTTTTCCCTTCTCTGGCATGGGTATTCATCACCATTATATAGAAATAACATTGAAAAGTTCTCTTGGTTTTAAAAAGCTTAAGAGGATGAATACAGTCATTGGGTTTAGGAAACTTGCTAGATGAATCTTTGTTAAGAGATTAAAAAATAAAATAAATTCAAGTTTCTAATTCCTGCTCTCACCCACCTCCCTCCATCCTGACCTCCTTTCTTTCATACTCTCCCTTTGTCACCTTTGCAACAGAATGAGTATCAATGACCTCTCTTACCATGAAGGATGAAACACAAAAGTAGGATGAAACACAAAAGTAGGCCTTTCTCTCTTTTATTTATTTATTTTTATAGACAGAGATGGAGAGAGGAAGAGAAACATCAATGTGTGGTTGCCTCTCGCACATGCCCCCTACTGGGGACCTGGCCCGCAACCCAGGCATGTGCCCTGACTGGGAATCGAACCAGTGGTCCTTTAGTTCACAGGCTGGCACTCAGTCCACTGAGCCACACCAGCCAAAGCACAAAAGTAAGTCTTTAATCTAAGTATCAGAAGGACTGTTCAAGCAAGCATGTGCCAAACTGCTGCACCCTGAATGCCTGACACACCTATGTATCTCGCTATTTTTAGTGACAACATCCAAAGTAATTTCAGCAGTTGATAAAAACCAAATTACTTCCCACAAAATTACCATTAGAGCATTTTATGCTACCATAAAAGAGGCACTAATTGCCACAGAAGTCAGGGACAGCTTTATATTTTTCTCCCTAAATGACATAGAACACTGTATGCTCGATAGTTACTATCATTTTGTCATGAGTTCTTTTTAAATTTAAATATAGACCATTTCCAAGCTCATTTTGCAAAGCTCTTGTTTGAAGAATCACAAATGACACATTTACTCTATAAGCATTTCTTTAAAAGATATACAGGGTTTATTTCACTCCCAAATAAAAAATTTGTGCTAAACTTATGCTGAACAATTACCAGAGAGAGTTTCATATCCGAGGCTCCAATTTTATATTTCATTCCCTATCAACAACAATGAAGCTTTTCTGCAAATGGGAAGCATCTACACATGGCAGCTTCCAATGGCAATGCTATGAAAAATGTCTTCCTACTAAAGGCACCAAACCTGTATAGATGAAGAAGAGAGAGTTTTATTTTCCTGGATTGCTACGGGTTGTTGCCTTTAGATCAGGGGTGTCAAACTCATTTTCACTGGGGGCCACATCAGCCTCGCAGTTACCTTCAAAGGGCCAAAATAATTTTAGGACTGTATAAATGTAATTACTCCTTACCTGTTAAGGAGTTGAAATTGAGTCCTTTGAAGGCAACCACGAGGCTGATGTGGCCCCCAGTGAAAATGAATTTGACACCCCTGCTTTAGATCATGGTACTTCTGAGATTCAAACATGAAAACTTGATCTTATTGTAAGTGTCCTTTTGCTATACTGTATTTTAAAACTAAAAATACTGTAAGGGCCTTTACATGAGAATAATTTTAATGAGATAAAAAATGAGCATCACAGGCATTCCATAAACATTAACTATAGCACTGGCTTAAGTACAAGATGTGTTAAATCATGGACTGAATACAATCATACTTTAAATATAGTCTATTGTTTCTTGGAGTGTTTAATCCTATTCTAGGCAATTTCAAATGCATTTTTCTATTTGTATGCCAAAGTACAATTTGTCCAGTTATTATATTTTGTCACAGAACTATGTTACAAGTAAATATTAGCATAACAACTATAATAATTGTGAGCTGCATTTGTGTAGAAGTTCAATAACTGCAAACAAATATAAAGAAATGTAACTGTGAGCTTAGAGTTAAAATATGACATAAGATTGACACAATATCCTCACTGACATAAGATTGACACAATATCCTCACTCAAAGTCCAGGAATAAAATAGAAAAAAATTAAAAGGCTTGGCATTAAAAATTTGACTGTTAGTTATAATAGTATCATAAGGTGTAATCTTTTAAAAAAGTATGCTACCCCCAACTAAAGTAGTCTTGAAAATACATGGAGGAGTACAGAAAACTCTTCTATGTTGGTTCATTATAAGGATCAGCATTTTGTTATTTAAAAATTTAAATCACAGGTCCATTCCTCTAGTTTTCCTTAAAGAAGTAAAATAGTAAAAAGTAAGACACATGACACATGTATTAAATGCGAACTATGTGCCTGCCGGTCATTGTGCTCTTCTCTTGAGGTTCTGTAAGAACCTCTCTCACCGATCGCTATAAAACATCCCAAAAAAGACTAAGTTCTTTATGTTGCATTGACCAGTACTCCAAGCTCCAGCCCTGCTGTGTTCGTTCATCCTCACTAGGCCCTTCCTTGGACACATTTAAGCCTCTCTTTGATCTTATCTTTTTCTGAGAAGCTGATTTTTTAGCAATGACTTTTCCAAAACTCCAATCTTAATCTCTGCTGAACAGACCACACCTCAGTTTTCTGTTAGTTAGCTTGGTTGGTTTTTGACAATACCATCAGCTTGACTAAAACCAACATTTTCACACTGGAAAAGGGAAAAATCCAAAGCCATTACAGTACAATAATGTAGTATTAAAAATTCCTTTAGTAATTGTAGGGATAAAGAGAATTTTTAAAAGAATCTCATCTAGGTATATCCATTAGAACCACACGTGCAGAGCCCTATATAAGAAAAGGTTGTTGAAATACAGTCTCACATTGGAATCACAAAAGCAAGGGCAGTACCTAGTCATCCAACAGTTTTTGACGACAAAACACAGAGTCAGCAGAAGAAATCTGTGGACATTTAGCCTTAGATTTGAGACCTCTTTCAACAGAGTACACCACAGAAAAAACTAATCTATGGAGGAAGAAAATAATGTGTGATGAGCATTGGAAACCATCACAAGTAAATATGGGAAGGCAAATAGTTTTGGGCAGTGAAGTTGCCTTAAAATGAGTAGAGAATCATTGCCCAGATCACAACTCAGTTTTCGGAAACTTTAATAGCTAGTGTAAGGAATGTGACATAAAATAACAAAATGTGCAACCATGAATAGTGATACTTCAGTGAAAAGTAATATAAGACAAAATAGAATAATTTAAATAAAGTTCATTTGAGCAGAGCTCAGTGATTACTATTTATATCAATACTTATGCAATGCAAATGAACAAAGAAAAATACTCCCAAAGAAACTAAGAAACAAAGGTGCTATCTTCCTTGAATGCTGCCGTTCCAAAGAGACGTTTCTCATGTCTATTTACGCTGCCGTTCCAAAGAGACGTTTCTCACGTCTATTTACACTATTATTAAATATGTGTTTTGTATTAACCATCTTCACCAAACAAGGAGTTTACATGATTAAATATTAGCATACTTACAGCTACTGTGCTTTTGGGGAAGTAAAGGAGAGAGTTAAATAAGTATTCAAAATAAAAGCTGTTTTGTTTTGTTTTTTAACTAACAATGCCTGTTAGGGTGCAGGGGAAAGAAACTGAACACTGGAGATTTCTTTCTTGGGATTTTTTGGTGCATGCATTTGATTACTTCCTTACTTGAATCTGAGAAATGGAAGCATGATATCTCATGTTTATTGGTTGTTCCTATATTATTTTCAAATTGTGAACAAATTTCAATGATTTTGTGGCAAAGAAAAGGTATGTAGGGGAATGTGTTCACAGATTTAGACTTTTAGCTGCCAGATACTGAGTTTGAGGGTGGTCTATTCCATCATTAAAAAGGACCACGGTTGAAAGTGGACCACGGTTGAAAGTGATTTATGGTTATCCATGAGTAAGAAAGCCTATGAAGGTTGCTGACGGTGTGTAGAAAGTTGTAAGGTATATAGAAAGCTAGAGAAGAAGAGATGTGTGAAGGTTCTAGAGGCCAGAGAAGGGTGTGGAATTATTTTTTTTAAAGGTGGGATATCTCAGTGCTTGGGTGGGTTATTCTTTTCCAATCTTTTGGGGATTTGGGTAACTTAACTCTTGTCTGGGAATCCACTATCTCTGCCACTTGGGGTTCATGTCATTTGGACCCTGTAAAGGTTTGTTTACACTGGGAATCCACTATCTCTGCCACTTGGGGTTCATGTCATTTGGATCCTGTAAAGGTTTGTTTACACTGGGAATCCATGTCATTTGGATCCTGTAAAGGTTTGTTTACACTGGGAATCCACTATCTCTGCCACTTGGGGCTTCATGTCATTTGGACCCTGTAAAGGTTTGTTTACACTGGGAATCCACTATCTCTGCCACTTGGGGCTTCATGTCATTTGGACCTAAGAAAGGCCATCTGTTATGGTTAAAGCCAGCTGTGATGAGAGAACATGTTTTTGCAATGAGACTGGTTGGTGAGAGGTCATGTCTCTGCCAGGAGACCAGTGGAGACCCACTGGTAGGCAAGAGAATGCCTCTACCATTAGGGCTTCATGCCATTGGTGCTGGGCAGAATCTAGCAGGGGTGAGAACATATCTGCGCTCTTTGGGGCTTTGTGCCATTTGGGGCCTAGGAAAGGTCATCTGGTGCCGGTTAGATCTGGCTGAGGTGAGAGAATGAGTCTACCATTGTGCAATTTGGTACCTGAGAACAGTCATCTGTGTGAACAGTTAGTGGGATGGGTTGGCAGGAGACAAGATTCTAAGGCTAATTTTAGTCCCATTTTATTTCTATTTTTTTAATTTTTAAATTCTGTTTTCTCCTTTGGATTTTTTTGTTTTGTTCCTGTTTTGAAAAGAAATTGTACCTGTTCCCTCCAGAATTTGGCATTCCTAATGAGTAAGGACATAAAAATTTCCTTAGCATGAAATGAATAAGACCAGTTTCAAATTATGGTTTTAATAACCAAGACTTTGACTGGAATGTCATGCCTGATAGAGGCATGCCTGGATCTGGTTGTTACCAGAAAGCCTTGAAGAACTAAGATTGACTTTGGAAGTTAACAAAATCCCACGGGATAAATGGCCTGGTACCTTGTTTGGTCATGTGCTTCATGGCAGTCTTTCCAGGGAAGGAATTAAGGCTGCTTTCCTGAAAGATGGTGAGGAGGAACCTTAAGACACATGAGAACTTTAGGGACTGGAGGAATGCAAGTACTGTAGGCAAAGCTGGATGGCAGCTGTGGGGCTTGGCTTCTATGCCCTGAAGGGCTGTACTGTAGACAAAGCTGGATGGCAGCTGTGGGGCTTGGCTTCTATGCCCTGAAGGGCTGTACTGTAGACAAAGCTGGATGGCAGCTGTGGGGCTTGGCTTCTATGCCCTGAAGGGCTGTCTAAGGGTCAAACTGAAGTTCCTTGTGGAAGTTCCAGCAAAGCAGACTTAAAACCTGAATTGCTTCCGTAAGATTATCCTCATTGTCCTAAAAAAAGACTGACGGTTTTCAATTTTGCCTCCCAATTGCATAAAAACAGCAAGAGCAGCATTGAACACATAGGCTTCTTTAAGAGAAATAATGCTCAGTTGTGATCATTGGACTCTGAAGACAGTTAGCTGCACTAAAGTTTGTTTTCACTTGAGAGTTGAACTGATTGAACCTGATGATATCATATTGTCACTGCTTAGTATCATTTCAGCAAAGCCCATGCAACTGACTATCTTCTCAAAAGGTCATCTTGTGCACTCAAAAAAGGTGTAGGGCCCTGGCTGGTGTAGCTCAGTGGACTGAGTGCTGGCCTCCGAACCAAAGCGTCACTGGTTCGATTCCCAGTCAAGGCACATTCCTGGGTTGCAGGCCATGTCCTCAGTCGAGGGTGTGCAAGAGGCAACCACACATTGATGTTTCACTTCCCCTCTTTCTCCCCCCTCTTTCTCCTTCTCTTTCCCTCTCTGTAAAAATAAATATTTTTAAAAAAGAAAAGAAAAGGTATAGGCCCCACTTGAGAAGCTCAGCTGCATCAGCGCCTCCTAGGCCCCACTTGAGAAGCTCAGCTGCATCAGCGCCTCCTAGAACTCAATGGTTTGGTTGGACTAAATGGTTAAGTTGGTGAAGTATGGGTGGCCTATTGGTTTCACTTTAAAACTTTCTTTTCTGTCTTAATAATTCTGGACTCCAGGATATTCCTCTAAGCCTAATTTGAATATAGTAGGAAGTTAGGATTCACACAGGTGTGACATGCCTTACACATCTTCCTCCAAGGAATCCGTTTTTTTCTTAAAAGTAGGGACTAATTCTACAGTGTCCCTAATTGTTACTTAGTTAGGGACTAATTCTACAGTGTCCCTAATTGTTACTTAGTTAGGGACTAATTCTACAGTGTCCCTAATTGTTACTTAGTTATTATAATTTTGCTTGTGACTTTTAACTCTCCTGCCAAATTTGTCACCTCCAGGACATGACAAGGATGCCAATTCATCCAGTAATGTCATCCTTTGGACATTGCACAGGGACAACCAACTAACCTGGCCTTTGCAAGATCCTTGTCCCTTGCAGGAAGGCTCCCCTCCACTCCAGACTCCCTTTGTTAGGGACCTCTAGACCAGGGGATAGGTAGGATACAAAGCTTGGTCAGCAGGCAGACTCCCTTTGTTAGGGACCTCTAGACCAGGGGATAGGTAGGATACAAAGCTTGGTCAGCAGGAAGTTGTTACAGAAGAATGAATTCATCCATCTGCCTTTGTGAGATTACAAATGTCCAGAGTGTTAAAAAGGGGAATTGTAACTGGACATTTGCCCTGAGTGTTAAAAAGGGGAATTGTTACAAATGTCCAGAGTGTTAAAAAGGGGAATTGTAACTGGACATTTGCCCTGAGTGTTAAAAAGGGGAATTGTAACAGGGCAACTGAACCCCTGGAGATGGGTAACTGGACATTTGCCCTGAGTGTTAAAAAGGGGAATTGTAACAGGGCAACTGAACCCCTGGAGATGGGGAGGAATGGAGAAGTGCTAAAGATGGCATATGGGTGTGTCACCCTGACAACTGGGACAACATGACCATAACACAAAAAAAGGTGCACAACACTGACACCAAAACCCAGGAAGGTATTGGATGGGAGGGACACAACCTCCCATCCACTTATGCCATATCATTCTTCTATGCCCTCACTGTTGGGTTTGCAGATAGATGCCATATCATTCTTCTATGCCCTCACTGTTGGGTTTGCAGCCATATCATTCTTCTATGCCCTCACTGTTGGGTTTGCAGATAGGATTCCAAGTGCCCCCTGCCATAGCTCTCCAGGCTCTACCTGGCTGGGAGTGCAGTAGATTCACATAGGAAGGCGGGGGGAGGTTCGGGAGGAGGGCAGGGGGCAGGCTTGGGCAGTGGGCTCACAGAGGCTCAAGGCAGTGGACTCTGGGTGGCATGGGCCCAGCAAGCCCTGCACCCCTTCCCCAGGTGGAAAGCCACGGAAGCTGCTGCTCACCCACGGCCCATACTTCCAGCATGGGCCCAGCAAGCCCCACACCCCTTCCCAGGTGGGAATCCATAGTGGTTGCCACATGTCCATGGCCCATGCTAGTGCAGGACAGTCAGCTATGGCTCCAGTGCACCTGGAGAGGATCAGGCCCCATGCCCCTCCCTGAGCACACAGGCAACAAGCCCAACACACTTCTTCCACATGGGAAGTCATGGGAAATCACTGCAGCGGCCACCCACAAAAAGCCTGCTCACTCCTTCAGGGGCTAGGGGTGGACATCAAAATCAAATATATATATTTATTTATATAAATTTATACATTTGATTTTTATATATATAAAAATTCCATTTTCCTTTCCACCACACTCTGTCCAGAGTCATTGCCTATGGGTGGCAGGCAGTGGGAACCCACTGGTTGTTCGGTTACCGTATGGTCTCATTTAGAGCTTAATTAGAGGAACTGAAGTGTGTGGTGGAAACCTTTGTCTTCCTGCACCATGACATTGTGGAGGAAAGTCATTTTTTATTGTCCTTCCTATGATAGCTAATACATATACTTTTAATTCATTGCTACGCAAATATTCCTTACTATCAGCTCTGTTCTGTGCCTTTAGTTACTTAATATATCTCAAAAAATACTACATGCTAATATGTCAATTTTATACACAATTGTGGTTTTAAAATAGAATTCCAAACTCAATTTTGCAAGGAACAAAGTGGTAATACCAGTAAAATGTGATTAATCTCTAACGTCAATTCTGCTAATGAATATAAGGTCCGTAGAAGAGTTTATGGGGTATTTTTATGTCTCCTCTGGTAAAGATATGCAAATTATGGCTAAGATTAAGCAACTCAAGCCCACTTGTCCATTCCAGTCCCTACAGGTTCAACAGACTACCCTCACATGGTCAAAGAGTTTCTGTAAATCTCAGTTGTCAGCTAAGAAATAAAGAATGACACAAGCTCCCAGGGGCACAGCTCTGACGCCAGATCACTGTGCTGCTGGGTCATGCTTGGCCCTATGAGCACCTAGGAGAAAAGGCTTTACAGATATTTTGTTCCACCTTGTTATCAGCCCCAAACAACAATGGGCAGAGGATGCAGCCGTCTCCATCCTTGTCACTCGTGAGAAAGCTGGAGATTTACTTTCTCTGCCATGAAGCACTCAAGGGTCTTTTTCTGTTGGCAGCTTGATCTCTTCACTCTCTCAGCATGGCTTTCTGTTTCTTTCTGTACTCAAAGACTTTGTGTTATTTTGTGTTATTTTTAAAACCTAAGGTCTAGCACAGACTCTCAAAAGGATTCCTTTTCTGGTGTTTGATACAAAGTTGTCTCTCTGTAGGTGCATTTGATATTTGGTGGTAAGTGTATAGGGTGGGCAAACACCTATGGTTAACAAATGTAACACTGCAGAGAACAGAAAACACAGGCTCTCTTACTTCACATGATGCATCGAAACAACACCATTCTTTGACAAGGGCTGGAACAAACTAAACATTTTACAAATTATTTACTACTAATTTTCCTACAGACTTCATGAAAACCAGGACCCTTTCTTAAACATTTTACAAATTATTTACTACTAATTTTCCTACAGACTTCATGAAAACCAGGACCCTTTCTTATACTTTCCATACTAAAATACATAAATATATTCAATGACTTGTTTCGATACTCCATTTTTAGGGGCCACAAAGAGTTTTAAACAACTAGGGTTATTTGATATGATTAAAGATGAAATAAAGATTCTGGGGCTCTGAGATTACAAAATTATATTCATGTGAATGTCCAGTTCTATTTAAACATGTGAAACTAACTAACTCAGCCAAGTAAATGTGCTATTTAAACATGTGAAACTAACTAACTCAGCCAAGTAAATGTGATCAACCAGCCAGGTCATTGTTTTCAGCAATATTTTGGGTTAGACTGATCTCTTACATGTCAAAAATGATCAATGAGTCCACACCTGTCTTCTCTGAGTAGTTTCCAGCCTGGGAAGCAAAATCAAGTCTTGGAGTGAATCCCTGCTCCACATCACAGACCACTCAGGCCCTCCTAGGTCCCAGCCTGATGGTTTCAAAGATCATTTATCTTATTCCAAACTCCATACAGCGTGGGCCTCTGCCCTCGATGATAAATGTCCTTCTCCTCTGGGAAACCAAGGCACGCTTGAAGACAGACCCACACCTGCCCTCCCTCCTCATTCAAACCCTTTTGATGATGCTAGTAACGGAAGCCTCTCTCCATTATTCACTCTTTAAACTTATTTTGAATTGACTATCCCAAACAATTTAGCAATTAAGTATTACTGAATGTCCTGAGTTGTACATATTTTCTCCAAAATACTGTGTTTTGTTGGAATACAGGAACCATAGCCTTGTTTCCTAATAGACACCAAAGTGACCACCGAAGCACATAGTGAGAGCCCAGGAAGGAAGTGCTTGTTCGTTCAGATAGTTGTGAAGTGGGTGAAGGAAGGGTGGCTCCATTGTCAATAGCTTAATGGCCAAGGACTAAATGCTGCTTTAAAAATTCTAGTTTAATCTTTAAATAGAACACTCCATAGCTAAACCTACTCCAGAACCCTGCCTATTTTTATGAATCATTGTGAGATAAAATTGTGGGTGAATGACTTTGTGTTCAGTGGTTCTGGGAATTGCTTAACATTTTCAAATAAAGCAATTCATTTTTCCAATGCATAACAGGCTTTTAAAAAGCTACTGCCAAAATTTGTCTACATAAAACTGCTTTGTCCTTAAAGAAACAAGATGTTCAACTAGAAACACATGTTTCACTTGGTTTCCATTAGCAGCTCTTAATCCAAAAATCCAAAAACGTCCATTGGATTCCTTAAGGGAATTAAGCTGATAAACCATTTATAGTAAGTCAAATTTTTTTAACTGAGCATTTGGCATTCTTCTCCTACGTCAGTGTTTCATAATCCAAAGATTACATTCTCTCCTCATTCACATACGTGACTGCTGCTAA
This sequence comes from Macrotus californicus, assembly GCA_007922815.1. Lineage (NCBI taxonomy): Eukaryota > Metazoa > Chordata > Mammalia > Chiroptera > Phyllostomidae > Macrotus > Macrotus californicus. The sequence goes on from VMDR010016442.1 coordinate 10,397, forward strand.
ACCATTCTGTAGATACATGCAGGTATCTAATAAATTTATAATAATTCAACAGCTTAATTTGATGCAATTTCTTGATACTTTGCATATTAAGGTGACTTGTACAATCAATATGTTATTCTCATAGCAACACTTATTTTTCCTTTGCTACATGTATCTTTTGTTATATTTATTGTTGAATGTATAAAGATTGATTAGTGTTGAAAAAGATATTAAATAAGTAATTATACACATATCTAAAGTCTACAAGGGCACAATTCATGCTTGCATTATTTACCTTAAGAGTAAGATTTATTAAAAATAAATAAAAAGAGAAATTCTGTTTTCAGCTCCAACTATACAGAGTTGATAAAAAGAGAAATTCTGTTTTCAGCTCCAACTATACAGAGTTGATAAGTACTATACTATGGCCATCCTTCCAATAGGAAATAGTTGCAGAAACTGAAAACCAACGAGTGTGGGTCCATCAGAAAACTGAGGTCTGGGGCAAATTGCCACCCAAATCTGTAGATACATGCACATCCAGACAGATGCACAGTGAACAGAGATCTGTTCAGCAGAAGACACGAAAGCCGGAACTAGTAGTAGGGATATTTAAATGATCATTTTGACAGGGTAGTGAAGACTAGCATCAGTGAACAGAGATCTGTTCAGCAGAAGACACGAAAGCCGGAACTAGTAGTAGGGATATTTAAATGATCATTTTGACAGGGTAGTGAAGACTAGCATGAGAGTGAAACATGCCTAGGTGCTGCATTCCTGGGGCGGGTTAGGGGCTCTGCAAACCTGTCTGGGCTTTCCTTCTAGGATCCTACCATGCGTTCACAGGGAGGACTGCCTAAATCTCTCCCTGCCCAGGCCATAAGGGAATAAGTTTAATGATTGCAAAACATAGTTATCCTTGTCCATAACAAAAGGACTTCCTTATCACACCTGTAGGAAGGTAACTACCACCCCCCCCCCCCCCCCCGCTCCAGTCTTCCTGTCTCACTTAAGAGAGAAAAAAAAAGAAAACAAACAAAACAAAAGAGAAAAGGGCTTCAAAAGTACATTTGAAACACTGTAGGAGGAAAACAGCTATGTCCACTGGAGGAGAAACAGTAAAGGCTACAGCCCCAACCCCAAGACCAAGACCTAGTAAATAACTGGGGCTAAAGTGGAGCATTTGGGAGTGTTTCACCTCACTTCCATCCTACCGTGCCACCAAATAGCCTCCAGTATAACGGCAGTGTATGAGGAAAGGGTATTGCAAGAAACGTTCTTTCGGTAACAACAGTACATAGCAAAGTCCCAAAATCAACAGAGGAAGCAAAAATAAAGATATTAGACTCTGATACCTATAACTAAAACAATAATTAAACACAGCCTGACTCCCAGCCATGATACCTATAACTAAAACAATAATTAAACACAGCCTGACTCCCAGCCATGATACCTATAACTAAAACAATAATTAAACACAGCCTGACTCCCAGCCATGATACCTATAACTAAAACAATAATTAAACACAGCCTGACTCCCAGCCAGATCTTGATCCATGAAAGAAAACACTGATAAATTGAACTTTATGAAAGCTTTTTTAAGTTGCTATACAAAAGACACTGTAAAGAGAATAAAAAGACAAGCCACATTGTGAGAGAAAAAATTTGCAAATCACACATCAGAGTAATGATTTATGTCCCATATATGCAAAGAACCCTAAAACAACAAGAAAACAAAACAGCTAACTAAAGACGGGCAAAGATCAGCAAAGATCTCCACAAACACTTCACCAAAGGGAGAGGCACAGATGGCAAATAGGTCTATGAAAAGAGGCTCATCATCCTTTCTCGTTCAGAAATTTCAGATTAAAGACACCATTAGATACCACTACACACCTATCAGTGTGGCTACAACCCAAAAAACTGGCAATAGCAAGTCCTAGCAAGCACATGGAGCAACCAGAACTGTCCTCATTGCTGCTGGGAGCACAGAATGGCACAGCCACCCTGGAAGACAGTTTGGCACTTTTTTGTGAAGATAAAAATAATCTTAACATATAACTCAGTAACTCTACTTTCAGATATTTATCCAACTTTCTTTGAAAAATTAAACATATTGGAAAGACATGGAGTCTTAGAGATCGTTTAGATTAACCCAAACACTTGAGAAAACAAACTAGTGAGATTAAATCAATTGTCCCTTGTAACCCAGTTATGAGTGGCCCATCTAGTTATCGTCTAATTCATGACATGGTACCTTCTTAGCCAAACTGTGCTTACATTTTTAGTGCTACCCATGAGTTATGAGTATCTCTCGTTTTTGTAATTTCTTTTTCCTTCATGACATTCATGACATATATCTTCAGCGAGTTTGGCTACGGTCTGAAGTGGCTTACAAACTTTCCTTTGTATTCCCCTCAGAGTGACTAGCGCATAGTGGTTCCTCCAAAACAGTATATATGGCACATTTCTTTTTTCCCCAAAAGACATAATGTAAACCCATGTGCATTAAGTAGGAAAATGAGTTATTCATAAAGAGGACAGAGAGAAAGTAATGAGCATACGGAAAACCACCAGACCATGCTAAGCAGGCTGCTTTGACAGTTCTGATAGTCATGATGCAGAGCGCCATCTAGTGGCTTCAGATAATCCACAGTTTCACGCTCAATTTCTAATCGAGCAATACAAATATGATAGTTATTTATAGTTTCCTTTTTAGCGTTTAAAATAATGATTTTTAAAGGACTTATCATGACATTTCATCATGACATTTCTATAAAACTTTTGAAGAACATGAACATTTTATCTAAAATAAGTACATATGTAAAACTGTAACTGTATGGTATACACAAGCTCCATTCTTGACAAGTACTCATTTTGATCAGCTCCATTCTTGGAAAGAGAAAAGAAAGGACGGGAAGAGGGAGGGAATTGAACGAAGGAAAGGAGCAAAGGAAAGTGAGAGAAAAACCCTTTATTCTATAGAGATCCATGTGTATCATCAAGGGAGACAGAGATTCAACTCCATAATTACTTGCTTTTATTTCTTCATGCCAATAAAACAGCCTGGTTTGGGTATCAGCTACCCAACTATGTATTAAAAGATGGAAAATTATACTCAAAATAAATATTGAATTCCATAAATGTACTCACAATAAAAACTTGACCAAGATTAAAAAGTTAATATCTATTTTCTGAAACCCATATAAATTATATAATTTTCCATGCTATTCCCTTCCCATGAAGTGTACATTTCCCCATTTTCCCTTCCAGGTCCCAAATAACTATTACCTATCCAAGCAAGTTTCAGCTCAAGCATAACCCCCCAAAAATGTTTTTCCATATTTTTCCCATGTGCCTACTAGCAGCTGAGTATACCTCTATCTCATGATTCTCGAACTTAGCTGCACATTCGAACCACCTGGGGCGTTTTGAAAAGTAGCTGCACATTCGAACCACCTGGGGCGTTTTGAAAAGTACCAAGGATTTTTATTTAGTTGGTTAGGTTAAAGCCTGGATATTAGTACTATAAGGCTCTCCAGAGATGCCAAAGCACAGGCAATATTAAGAGCCACTGCTGTGTTACGCTTCCATGTTCAACTGAAGTCACATGTTTCTGTGTGTGTCTCTCGCCACCTGATTGCAAATTCTTTCAAGGAAGAAATGTCATGTGATTTTTTTCCTACAGCCCTTAAGAGAGTCTGCTATATATTAGAGTCAGTGAATCTTGGGGTTGAGGCAACCTAGTATAGGGGGTCATTAGGGAAATGTGGTGGGAGCTATGCACTAAGGAACCGTGAAAGTCATATTGGTGAACTGAGACAAAAGCCAGGAATATCAGTGGGAACCAAAGAGAAAGCAGGACTTCCGAGGTCATTTGTTACATGTGTAAACATCAACTCCAGAGAGGGCACAGAGGGGACTGACATTAGATGTTTATCTGTCACTTTGCCTCACCTAATGCTAATAAAATTAGGTGGCTCAGGACTACAGAGCCTATAGCCAACCCTCCTGCAGGTCACCGGCACATGGGGTACTGCACATGAAACACAAAATGTTCAGATTGAGACACTTTTGATAACACTTTATTACAGGAACATGAAATCTGGCACTTCCTCATGTTACTAAGATGCCAGCTCATTTGGCATTTATGTAAACATAGCTAAGGCATGCTACCTTTTAAGCCCAGTACAAATTAAGTTAATACTTACATTATGTAATTTACTAAATGATCATTAAGTTAATACTTACATTATGTAATTTACTAAATGATCATTTCCTAAGTTATATTAAACACATTTTACCCCTTAGTGATAAGATAAGCTAAGGTTGTTAGTAAATACTATGAGATGACAGAACAGTTCCTCAGAGTACTAACTTGTGGATGCCAGGTGTGTACTCTCATTAATTTCAGCTTCTTGACAAAAGATTTAAGTTTTACATTTCTTTGGTAAAATATGGCCACTTCCACCTCTGAAGCCAAAGTCAAAGCTCAGTAGAATGTAATAGGCATACCTTACGAGTTGCTCCATAACAATCTTCTCTAGCCATTAATTCAAAAATGTTCCTTTTTTTTCCCTTTTGATTACATCTGTAATAATGTCGACAAAGATAAATAAATAAATAGGCCCATTCTAAATGGAGATATAGCCTTTGACTCTTGCCCCTCCTTTTCCTGCTGCCTGGAACAGGGACCTGGTGGCTGGAGCAGCAGCAACCATATTGAAATTATAGGGTGAGTCTGATCACAACACAGCAGAAAATATACCATACTAACTCGGAGTGAGTGACTGTATCTTGAGGCCAATGCCCTTTCAACCCTGAATCCTAGAAAACTAACCCCAACTTTTAAACGTTGGGAAGAAAACCATATCTTAAAGCAAATCACTAACCCCAACTTTTAAACGTTGGGAAGAAAACCATATCCTAAAGCAAATCACTTAAAAATCATGGTCATCTATCCTCTCACTCACTCAAGAAATGGAATTGAGTGGTTGTGAGGTAAGACCAAGTGAAATAATAGAAGTACAAGCCCTTTGAAGAACTTATCCATTGAAACTTGAAGGACCATTGAAGATGAAAATCTTTCTTAAAGCTGTAACAGATTATTTGAACCTAGTATTTCAGAGCCTTAAAATGATGAATGCTAATTCTATGTAGCCATTAGGTTATTTTAGAAAGAATGAATCTAAAGAAAAATGGCTCCAGTTAGTAGGCAACTAGCCATAGCACTCGATGTGTCTAAAAATGATACAATAGCAAAGCTAACATTTTCTAAGCTCCTACTACTTGCCAGCTATGGCTATCATATAATACTAATAAAAATTTCAGAAAGTGTAAGTATATTATCTTGGGCTTTTTATAGGTGAGGAATTTCTTTTCATAGCTTAAAATCATTGAGAGACTACTACATCCAAGGACTTGCAGATGGCTAGAGTTACTTCCTTTTCAGGGAGCTGGCATTTTAATGGTGGGGGGGCAGATAATATAATTAATCAAATGTCAGGGAGCTGGCATTTTAATGGTGGGGGGGCTAATCAAATGTGCAAGCCAAGAAGAAAAATAACAAATAAAAACATGTTGCCTTTTGCCTCAGCATGTGTTTGCTTTGACCTTCAGGGCCCTTAAACTGATGCTAACCTCCTCATGCAACCATAGGCCCTAGCTAACAGCTTTACTTGTGACTTTGGGCTAAGTTTCTGATATGACTTCCCCAATGACCCTTGTGATTCAAAAGTGTCCTTATCTCCAAGGCTTTCTACTTGTGTGCCTCTTTGTTATGGCCCCTATAAAGCTTACCAAAACCCTGCTTTTTCTATTTGAATTAACCAATCTGGCCTTACCTCCAGAACCCCAAACCAATCTGGCCTTACCTCCAGAACCCCAAAACACTCTAACCCAAGACCCTAACAAAGCCATGTGCCCAGATCCTGCCTCTCTCTGCCGGCACCTTGTCTTGACTTCTGAGCGGCCCCTTGAGGCCTGCTGTGGTGTACTGGCTTTGGCACCTGTGAGGAATAAACTTCTCTATTTCAATTTCTCCAGTGATCATTTGTTGAACTGTGGCTCACCATCTGGCATCCTGGGACTCCACTAGCAAGGCTAATTTAACAAAGTCTTACCACAAGTACTATACAAAGTATCAAAATATACAATTAACCTTAGTGATCAAAGAGTTAAAAAGCTACTCTCTCAAATAAATCTTTCTGAGATGTGAATCACTAGACAAAATAAGACCCACAGAGATCAAGAGAAAATGATTTTCAGAGGGAAGAAAGAGCAAGTGAGAAAAAACACTGTGAGGCAAGACTGAACCCAGCGTCTTTGGAAAAATGAAAAGGGGCCATTGTGGCTGGGGGGTAGGGGTGGGGGGCAAAAGGACGAGAAGAATGAAGATTGGACAGAGAAGCAGAGACTAGTCATTTAGAGCATTTTAATTCAGGTTAAGGCTTGATTTTTATTCTAATTGTAAATGTTGAGGATGTTATCTGCATTATAGAGAACAGATGCAGTTTAGAAGTCACGGCAATAGATTAGAAACAAATGCTAAAATTGTGGACAACAGCAGCAGAAACAAAGATGACAAGATGAGATTGAAGATGAGTTTAGGATTTAGAGTCAGTAGGATTGTGGATGGGTGGTTCATGGAGGGAGAGACAAGGAAGGGTAATTAAGGATGGTGCTGGCAGTTTCGGCCTGAGCTGGGTAGATGGGTTGACCTGCTGATTTGTGAAGACTGGAAAGAGGGAGGGGCTTCAGCGCTAAAAGTGAATTTTACAGCTGTGACTTGAATTCTTATCTTTTTCTGCCAGAGTTCACAGCATTAATAGAAATGCCATTTAAAGATCACATTTTCTTTCCACATTTATATAACTTTAGCAAATTTTTGAAAACATTAATATTGTTTATGTCTGTTATTTTCCCCTTGTCTGCATCAAAGTACATGAAATAATTTATTGTTGCAATGCACCAAATGTTTGTGTCCCCCCCCCCACAAATTCACATGTTGAAACCCTAATCCCAGAGTAATGGTATTTGAAGGCAAAGACTTTGGGAGAAACGGGGTCATGAAGGTGGAGCTCATAGAAATGGGGTTAGTGTGCCATTTTAAGAGGCCAGAGAGCTAGTTCTTTTTCCACCATGTGAGGACACAGCAAGAAGAGAGCCATCTGTAAACCAGGAACAGAGCACTCACCAAGAACTCAACCATACTATCCCCTTGATCTCAGACTTCTAGCTTCCAGAACTGTGAGAAATAGGTACCTGTTGTTTAAGCCACCACCTGTTGTTTAAGCTACCAGTCCATGGTAGTTTTTAATAGCAGTCAGAACTAAGATTTAATAGCAGTCAGAACTAAGACAATTCTAATCTCTGTTACAAGCCTACACAATAATTACAAAAAAAAAAACAAACACAAGAAACAATACAAAAACAAAAACAAAAAAAACAAACACAAGAAACAACTCACGATTTTCAAGGAATAAGTCAACAAGCATATTTGAAAGTTTCTATAGCAGGAAAACTCCATAAATTAGCAATATTTTTGTAAAGATACAGTAAAACTAAAAAGACAGAAGGCTCATGCTCTAGCAACATGCCATGAAACATAGTAGGAATTCAATGACATTTGTAGGATTTAACTAAACACTATAGTTATTTAGGAATTCAATGACATTTGTAGGATTTAACTAAACACTATAGTTATTTGTGTTAGAAAGATTTACTAAACACTATAGTTATTTGTGTTAGAAAGATTTACTAATCAGAGTCATTAAAACTGATATTTGTTTAAATTTAAGATTATTAGTCACTGATTCTCAAAATGTATAGCAGAGTCCTTGGGTCCTAAAGACCTTCTGAGAGGCCTCAGCAGGGAAGAGGGGTGCCCAGTGGGCCATGCTATATGCCACACATTGAATTTCCACAAGAAGTTTGTGTCAACAAAAATTTGTGAGGCTGAAAATTAGGGTTTGAAAGTATTGCTTTCAGTTAACATGATAATTTTATTTTCCTCTAAACATTTATTTTTCCAAAGCAAACAAAATACAACCAGAGACATTGAAATTAAGAACAATCTAGCAGTAGCCAGAGGGGAGGAGGCAGGGGATAGTGGGGGGAAGGGTTTCTAGGAACCACTATAAAGGACACATGGACATAACCAAGGGGGAGGGTGGGATTGTCTGGGGTTGGGGGGCAGCAGTGGTGGGGGGAAAATGCAGACAACTGTCATGAAAATTTACATTGATGCTCATTAATCACTGTAATTATTTACTGGAATCTACATCTTTCAAGATTCCTGCATATTTTATTAGCTTTAACAGTCCATCCTTAAACCAAACAGAAAAAAAGAAAATGTGCATGGGTGTATAATAGGTAGGAGAAATTAAATGGATGGCCCTGGAATGTGCATGGGTGTATAATAGGTAGGAGAAATTAAATGGATGGCCCTGGAAAACTATCTTTTTCTAACATGCTAAGTGAAATAAGCCAAATACTATACGATCTTACTCACATATGGAATCTGATGAATAAAATAAAACCAGAGGCATGGATACCTGAAACAGACTGACAGATCTCAGAGGGGACAGGTATGAGGAGGACTCAGAGAAATTAGCCATAGAACATACATGCATACATGCATAACCCATGGACACAGACAATGTGGTGAAGAACAGGGTGGGGGTGGGGGCTAGGAGGAAGGGGGCAAAGGGTGTGAAATGGGGAACATCTGTAATAGTGCCAACAACTCATTAAAAAGTGGTTTGGGAATGCTTTTTTCTCTCTTGGAGGCACATTGAGGTCTTGAGTAACTCTCCACCAAAGAAAGATTCGCCATGGAGCTGCAGAAATGCAGTCCTTTCGTAGTACTACTTCATCTAACCAGCTGCGTACTTCACCCCACTGCAGCCTAAGGCAATGCGTGAGCTCCTTTTCCATCCCCCATAAAAACAAATGTGCTCCTCCTTCTACCCTGGCAACATGACTTTATATTTAGAGAGAGAATAAACAACATGACTGTACATATGGCGACGTGTCTCCCTACATTCACTGTTCCTAAGTAAGGCACATAGAAGATATTGGGGGAAGGAAGATAAGTGAATCTGGAAGTGGGATATCTATTTAGAATTTATTTCCTGAGTTAGATAAAAAATTTTAACAATTAAAAAATATTTTGTTATTACCCATGCAACAGGGTATGTTATCCAAGTTTCTTAAATAATAAGGTCACTGATTTCACCTGCCCTATCAAATAGAAAAATTCCACTTGGTAAAGCAAGATTCTTGGATAGAAATAGAATGGGAAAATTATTGTACCAAAAACACAATTATATACCTACCTTACTGTTGCATGGTGTAATGATGTATTTTCCAAAACAATTTTCCAGTACACAAAAATAATGGACAATTATTATATAAAACATTGTGTTTTATGTCCTACTACCATGCCACCACCATACATTTTCATAGTTCCAAGATTTTCAGAAAGTATTCTATGTGTTGAGACTAAGAACAAATGGACAAAGAAGAAGATAAGCCCTACCTAACTGAAGAGCTCATTAATTATACTGTTTTCCTAAGGTGAAGACTTTGATCCAGCTTTTATTAGCAAGCTTCGTGAAAATGCTCGGTGTTAGCCCCCTGTGAACCCATGCATCTGAGCATCATCTGTCACTACTCAAGAGGATTTAGGAATTCCAGTTTGGGCTGACTATCCTAAATGAAATTCTTATTAAACTTGGAAGTTTTATAAAGACATACAAGCACATTTTTATATTTGCTAAATGAAAAACTTGAAAATCCCTGCTACTCTGTAATATGAGCAGAAAGCTCAGGGGAACATGAGCAGAAAGCTCAGGGGAACATGACATCTCTTCCCAGGGAATTCATAACCCAAATTTCCCTTCTCAAAACGGTAACTTTATCAGTGGGGTGGAGTGGAGCCTACTTCCTACCATGAGAGAACAGTGCTAGTCTAAGTGAAGCAAAAAGCTATTTGTTCCATATAAGCAGGGGCCTTTACCTTTATTTTAATTACAGCTACTGTCTTGATACTTCCATTCACAACTATTTGTTCCAGGGGCCTTTACCTTTATTTTAATTACACTTGCCAATGTAACCGAATAATTTGTGAGCCTCAAGGTAGGGATAGGTAGTATTTTTGTACTTCATTTTTCAGGAATATTCTACAAAATTAAAACTGGATTGCGAGAGGATAAAGAACGACAATACCATACAAAATTAAAACTGGATTGCGAGAGGATAAAGAACGACAATACCAGCTTTGTGATCACTGACAAACTTCAGTGACATCTGGGACTTCTCCTTCATCCCTACCCTGAAGTGCCCTGGGAGTCGGGCGTATCTTCTCTGTGTGTACTCCCTAGGTGATTGCATCTAGTTCTTTGTCATCGTCAAATATGGTGAAATCTGTGAAGGGAACCCAGAAGGAGCAGAGAGTGTGGCAGCAGGACAAATTTCCCTCTCTAACTCTCACCTCTTCCATGAATGCCAATTCCATACATCCGTCAGCCCATTTCATAGTCCACTTATATGACCAATCGAAATCTCAAGCTTAACGTGTTGCACACAAAAGATTCTCTCACACTTTCCTCTCCCACCTCCAAATGCTCCTCTGCCTTCCTCACTTCAGTAAATGACACCAACCTTTCAGAACAAGAAATTTTGAATCATTTTTTCCTTCTCTCATATTAACCACTCATTCCCCCTACTTCCACTGAAACCACCCTAGTCCAAGATACCATTAACTTTAGTGCAGACTATTTTAAAAGCCTTGTAATGACATCCTTATTTCCACCCTTGTCCTTCTACAGCCTGCTCTCTACAGAAAAATCAGAGCAATTCTTTACAAGACAGATAGCATCATTCTTCTCCAGACCGGCCAGTGGCTCCCTGCCTAACCTAGAGTAAGCATCATTCTTCTCCAGACCGGCCAGTGGCTCCCTGCCTAACCTAGAGTAAATTCATTCAAGTCCTCACAGTGGTTTACAAGGCTTCCCATGATGTAGTCCCCTGCTAGTCTTCTGATCTCATCTCCTTCCAGACACCCCCCTTACCCTGCTCTAGCCGCATGGGCCTCCCTTCTGTCCCTCAGTTTCACTGTGCAAACCTCTGCCTCCCACTCTTTTTCTCCAGTGGCTACCTGGATCATCACTCCTTCACTTCTTCCAGGTCCCTCCTCAAATGTCACGTGATCAGAGAGGTTCTCCCTGACCGCACTATGTCACACGCAGCTCTACTTTATTTTTGTGCACAGCATTTATCATTTCCTAACAGATATTCACTGATTACTTCCCTACTGTTTCCTCTCCTCCACTACTATGGAAGTCTTGTGAGAGCTTGG
>VMDR010016443.1:0-21172 GCA_007922815.1 Macrotus californicus
GCCGCCCCACCACACGAGTCCTCTCCGCCCCTCCTACCGGTCTGGTTGTATGTTTCTTAGTTTCTTGGTTGTCGAACTTCCATACGCTTCGATTTTCTATCAGTTCTGGTTGTTTTTTGTTTTAAAATTTGTTGTTGTCCTTCTTTTGGTTGTGCGAGGAGGCACAGTGTGTCTACCTACGCCTCCATCTTGGCCGGAAGTCACCTTCCAGTATATTCTTGATGTCATATATTGCATTCTTCATTTGTGACTGGTTCTTTTTTATGGCTTTTCATGTCCTTTTTCATGCTGTTGAACATCTTTGTAACCATTACTTTATCTCTGTATCTGATCAATTGCTTGCCTCCATTTCATTTAGCTTTCTTCCCTAAGATTTCTCCTGTTTTTTCCTTTGGGGCCTGTAGCTTTGTATCCCCATTTTGTCTGTCTCTTTGTTTTGTTTCTATGTATTGGATGGATCTGCTATGACTCTCAGGCTTCATGGGGTGGTCTTATGTAGTAGGTGCTCTGTGGGGTCCAGTGGTGCAGTCTTCTTGATCACCTGAACTGGGTGTTCCAGGAATGAACCTTTTGTGAGTTATATAGGGCTTCCTGTTGTAATTGAATCTTGATTACTATTGGCCCATGTGTGCATGGAATTAATCCTAAGGCTGACTGTCTTAAGGCTCAATCCCAACCATGGCATGTGAGCTGCTGTGCAGGGCTGACCACCTGAAGTGGAATTTGCCTCAGCAGTGTTTGGTGCCTGCCAAAATCTCCCTTTGGATATGCTGTTTGTGAAGTTTATTGAATTCTTCTCTGATGTTGTCTGAAGGTGACCATTTGGTATGTTGGTTTGGGGCCTTCTGGAAGGGACTCTGTTGTAGGCTAATGTAAGATGCTGCCTGTTACTGGCACTTAGCAGTCTGTTTGGAGCTACTAATGATTCACAGTTTGTGGTTGTCTTGGGTGCACACAGGAAGGACCAAGCTGCACACCAAGACCAACATTTATTAGCAATGGGGCCCAGGGCCAGGTCAGCAAAATTTTCAGTGCACCCTGTGATCTGCCTCTGTCTGCCTCCACCTGTCAGCTACCTATCAGGCTCAGTCACTGAAAGAGCCTCTAGCTGTGCTTGAGTTGCATGAGGTAGGTTAACAGTGAGTCATCAGGTAGGGGTAAGGGGTGTTCCTTAGATTAATACAGGTTCAAACTCAGTGCCAGTGCTGGGTCTGAGGCCACTCAGCAAATGTCTCCAGGTAAATGCTACCTGCTGGGTGCTCACACATTTTTGTGTTGGAGTCTAGTCTCAGGGAGTCATCAGGGTGAAGCCAGCAGTGTATTAGGCCTAAACAGACCAAGATTTGTCTGTGCAAGGGGAGGGCTCTGCTCGGGTTAGGCATGCAAGGGAAAAACGACCCTGTTCTAGAGCCACACTGTTCAGTCTGTCCCATATTCTGCTGGGAGGAGATGGAGCTCAGCAGGAGAGGGCTGCTGGGAGTTGGGAGGTTGAGGCTAATGAATTTCCCATGAGGTGGAGCTCTGGTCAGGCTTCAAGGAAGGTGGCAAGTGTGTCCCTAGCCCCAGACCCATACCACTCAGTTTATCTTGGATTTTGCCTCGGCCTCGGCAGGGTGGAGCCACTAGGAGTTGGGCAAGTGGGGCTTTTGGAGCTCTATCTGGAGCCAGGAGGGTAGGTCTGCCGGAAGCCTAGAGGGTGTTTCTAGTGGATCTCTCATGAAGGGGGAAGCACCAGTCAGGTTCACAGGAATGGCCCCCTAGCCCAAAGGCATACAACTCAGTCACTGGCACTCCCTGAATCTGCCAGCCCTCTATATCCTGGCCAAGGCAGCTAACTCCTTGGCAGGGTGACAGGGTGGGGTGATTGCTCTCCCCCAGGCTGTTGCCACAGGGAGGGGAGTGCTCCACCCAGAAAAGATGGCATCTGTGATATGGGAGAATGACTCATCCCAGGGATCTTGGTGGCTGTCCCCTTCGCTCTCTTCCCAGAACCACAAACCCCTGATTCTCCTCACACTACTGTAGTCTACTCTGCCTTCCCTCTGCTGGAGCCCAGCGTCAGTGACTGCAAATGAAATTTTGTACATTGGCCCTTTAGGCAGGTGCCTGTGTCTCTCTGATGGACTCCTGTCTCTCTGTGGTAGACAGAAACCCTAAGGTCTGCACAGGCTGATGTTTTGTGGGCAGATGTTTTGTTTTGTATCTCTTCCTGGTTCTTGTGCTCCAGGCTGGGGAGCCTGGCTTGGGGTTTAGACTCCGTGAGTCTCAGGGGGAACCCTCTGCAGCTGAGATAGTCCTTTGGAATGTCAGGTGCTGCTGTGGGTCAGAGCCAGCTCTTTTTGCATCTCTGCACTTCCTACCAGTCTCCTAATCCTTGATTATAAGACTTCTCTTCAGCTGGTCTTCGGTTGGTTATTCAGCTTGATTGCTTTATAATTTAGTTGTAATTCCAGTTTGGTCCTGGGAGGAGGGGAGTGTAGCTTCTACCCAGTGTGCCTTCACCTTGGATTCTTGGGCCAAAATTATATGTATATATATTGCAATATTGGTGCCAGAGGTGGTTTTATGCTCGAAATGCTAGTGACAGAAGAATGAGCTGCATATAGGACACTGGTTTTGTCATTTTTGTTTACAAGTCATCCTTGTGTAACATTATAACTCAGGAACAATAAATAGGGCATATAGCAAACAATATTGTGGCTTGCTAGTTATGAAAGGAAAGTTCTATAGCCTCCCAAATTAATAAAGTGCATATCTTCCAATTTGTTTAAAACAAATGAAAAGTCATTTTAAACATGTAACTCTGAACATGAAGACATGGAAGGGTGTATCTTGGATGAGATTGGGGCTGGCTGAAAACTGTCATTTAGAGAATGGCACTTAGTTGTGTACAATGCTGTAGGGGCTAGGGTGAGGGGCTTCTCACCGGGTCAAGCAGAAATGATAAGGTGAGGTAGTAGCTCAACCTTTTCAACATAAAGGTCATGGCTGGTCTGCCTGGAAGACAGTAGACCAGGATTTGGGGTGTAATTTTGCCAGTAAGTTACATTTGTCACTTTCTCTTTGCTTTTTTCCCCTCTGTCCAATGGATGTGAAGACACTGTAATTGTGACACTGGAAATCATGTGTATCTGCTACTGAGGAGAGCATCCTATGGCCAAAGCCCAACTGTGAAATGGTAATAATGATACCTATTCATCCACAGCATTGTTGGGAATTTTCAGTAAGATGATGGATATGAAAGCTGTTCTTCTAGCTAAAAGTGTACTTAATATAAGGCTAGGCTCATTATAGTAATTATACTTATATAGTATCTTCACATATTTATGTTGTTTTGTTCTCACAATAACCCCTGAAATAGTTAAGGAGACAGTATCAAATGTATTTTCCAGGTGAGGAAACTGAAGCACGGAGAGATTCTGTGATTTATTGGCAGTTATAAAGTAAATTAGCAGAATCAGAACTGGGCCACAGGTCTCCTGACTTTCCCCCTTAGATGTGACATATTGTTATTTTACTTTAAATCCTAATATAATGGAGAATAAGGAAATGGAGTGCCTTTTAAAGTAGTTTTGCAAATGACCTGAAAACAAAACAAAACAAAACAAAAATATGTGGGCTTTTTCCATTTAAAGTAGAGTTTTAGAGACTCATTTATTGGGAAAACAAGGCCATTTAGGATGTAATTCCTCTTGGTATTTTATTTTTTTGGTGGGCAATTGCATTTTTTTTTCTTGCTCCGCAGTAGGAAAATATTACCATTGTAAGTGCGGGTTGCAAATGAAAATCGTATGGGGCACTTAGCATTCTGAAAAATATTTGAGTCATTATGTTGCAGTTCTAAAATGGAATCAATGCTACATTTAATAAGGCACAACAGGCCATGAATTACGGCACACTAATTCATGCCCAGTGTGTTGCTAGGCACATGGCTAAAAGCTGAGTGCAGTCAATGCAACTGAACGTGAATACATCATAATTCACATGCCAGAGGGTCCCACTGTAATTATAAAATGCTGCCATAAAGGGTTATTTAAAAATATTTAGATTTGTTAAGTTTTATACCTACATGATTCATGGTATATGGTATTCTAATAAATTTAGCAGCTCACTCCCCTTTCCTCAATACCATAATCCCAAGATTTACACGTGCAATCCTAGATCTCCATTTTTTTCATCAGTAGGTTCCCTAAGGCTAGAAATGTTATTCTGTGGTTTTCAGTTTTCATTTGGGAAGAAACAGAACTTTCTCTTAAACAAGAAGTGCCATGTAAAAACTGTGTGGAGCAATGTTTTAAAAAAGAGGCTAGGAATTCTTAGTTTCACTGAAGCCAGAATGATGGTCAGGCTGGAGGGTATGACTGTACTCACCATCCTGAGCGGATGCTGTTGGGCACTGAGGAACGGGAAACAAGGAAGTCTGATGCCTGCTCCTGGCATTGGAAGGAGGATGGGTAAGATTAAGTTATAGGGGCAGCTGCTTTAGGTTGCTTTTATTTTTAACTTCACAAACTTCTGTGTATATGTATGCATTAGGAAGACTGCATTTAATATTGGTAACTGTTGATGAAGAACTTTCAAGAAAGTCCAACCCATTCTACAAATATTAATTCAGTGCTTCCTCAGGAGTTCTCTGAGTATCATTTTCAGTGACCTGGAAATGTAATGGAGGCTGGTAGAATTTTAGAGCAGGAAGCTCTGGGTCTTTACCCTCATGCCTAACTGGGATGCCAAATAAATGCTGTAATGTGTGCAATAATACTCCATTTTATACAGTATTTAAAAATTATGGTATCTATGAAATGAGAAATGGCTGACCAGTTCTTAGGGGATTTCTATATTCATACTGACACTTGTGTAGCTGACTTTGTTAAAGAGGAGAAAAATTGAACTTTTGCCTCTCAACATTAGTCAGATAAGATTTTTAAAAGTACTTATATAGAAAAAAGTCCCATACTGCATTTTTCCTGAAAAATCCATTTTGTACTTGCCATACCATATTAAATTGTGATTTTATTATCAATATTATTAAAGTGTATTGTAAACTTTACAAGGCAAATTATTAACATAATAGCTAGACTTCTACTATTAAAAGCCAGACAAGGAAGAATATCACTAAAATTAAGGAACTGAGTTTAATTTACATTTATATTACCAAGACTAATTGTAAGAGCGTCTACCTTGATTAGAGTCCTTAGTAAATAAAACTATGCTCAAATTTTTCAGTGTTTGAATTGCTCAGGTATCACAGGAAATTAGACTTGACCAAGCCATTCAATTTATTCAGACCAAAGGTGGGAAAATGAACTTCCTTAATGATAAGCCTATAAATACTAATTAAAGCTCTTTATTGTCCTGGTCATATATTTAGTAGTTGTGATTTTTAATTGCATATATTGTATTGAAACTTCAAACATATCAACAAATGTAAAACTAGTTCAGGTTCTTTAAGAATCTACCAATAAAAACACTGTGCTTACGTTGCTACTTCTGTTCTCAATCGAGTATTAATGGCTCTCAAATGCCAAAAAACATCAGGATCACCTGGAGGGCTTGTTCAAACAGATGGCTCCATCCCGGGAGTTTCTGATTCTGTAGGTCAGGGTGGAGCTCAATAATTTGCATTTCTAACAGGTTTCCAGGTGAGTTTGCTGTTGCAGGTCTGGAACCACACTTTGAGAACCAGTGATGGATTTTTTTGAATTATAGTTACTGGTGTTTTGATGCTGTTAGAACACAAGTTGGTGTCTGTGGTGCCTGGCAGATAAAATTGAGTCTGTGATTTATTTACTTCATGACTGATAAGGCAAATTAATAGGTCTAGATTGAAAGAATGTTCAGTGTGGGATCTCTTCCAAGTGCCTGCCCCACGGGCGTTAATAGGTTGAAGGCTTTCAATCATAACGCATATGTGAGCAGTTCCTGGTTTATGAATGGCTTGTTTTCCAGTTTGTTGTTTCTTTCTGAATGTTCCACAGATGGCAGAATTAACTAGCAAAAGAAAAAAAAAATCACCTATTAAATCCATATGTGGCTGATCCGCAGTACGAGTCAAACTCTAATTTTCCATTACTACTAAGAAAATGTGTTCCAAGTTGATAATGAAGATTTATAAAGCAAGTTAAATGTCCAAAGTGCTTTCATGTGCATTATCTCATTTAATACAAACAATAATCCTATTTAAAAATGTTCGTTATAAGAACTGTAAAGATGTGTTTTCATTAAGGTCATACAGGCAGTATATAATGGAGTCTGGATTCGAATCCAGGATCTTTGACTCTAGACCCTGTGCCCTTTCACTTGCCATGCTACTCCTAAGGGCCACCTGGGACCTTGAGACACAGAGATCACATGACTGCACCTGGAAGTCCCAATCTCTGAATCTAAGTCAGGTTTCTGACCCTTCTTACCTGAACTTTTTGGTTTAGCACCTATTGATCTTGGACCTAAAGTTTCTACTCGTTCCTTTACATCTAATCCTTGACACTTTCCCGCTTTCTCTGTCCTTAGCGGATTTGACCTCTATCCCACTGAAGTAACTTTCATTTGCTTCTTTTTTCTGGTAATTGAGGTCCTGTTGTAACCCAAGAAGTGCTTAGGAAAAGATTTAGATTTTAGGCCATGAGCTTCTTTGCCTTTTAGTTTCTGAATCAGAAAATCCCCTGAATAAATCTACTTTTGAGGTTCAAGTTGAACATAGAATGATAAAGAAAACTGAACAAAATGTCTCTTCTTGAAAAGCAAATTCTCTCAACAGAGGCTTCTCCAGCTTTGAATCAGAAATTGACAATTATGCTGGTGGACTAGCTAGAGTTCTGGTGTGATTGATGAATTTAGAAAAAGCCAGATAATCACAATTATGGCATTATGCAAGGTCCTTACTCTCAATCCAGAGCACCACTGCATAAACATATGATTTCAAGATAATTTGAGATATTAATTATTAGTCAATTGAATATGCAGCAATAGCAGGTGCTGAGTGCTAGCTGAGGATGCCAATCGGACAAGGCACATTCCTGGCATTAAGAAAACTCCATTTGTTACAACATAGATGGAGCTAGAGGGTATTATGCTAAGTGAAATAAGTCAGACAGAGAAAGACAAATACTATATGATTTCACTTGTATGTAGAATCTAAAGAACATAATAAACAGAAAACAGACTCATAGATACAGAGAGCAAACTGAGTAACAGATAGGAGGGGTTGAGGGTCTCAAGAAAAGGTGAAGGGATTAAGAAGTACAAATTGGTAGTTATAAAATAGTCACAGGAATGTAAATTATGGCATAGGGAATATAGTCAATGATATTGTAATAACTGTGTATGGTGCCAGGGGAGCATTAGGCTTATCAGGGGGATCATTTTGTAAATTATATAATTGTCTAACCACTATGCTGTATACCTGAAACTAATATAAAATAATATTAAATGTCAACTATAATTGAAAAGTAAAATTAAAAAAAAAAGAATGTCCTTGGGGGAAGCAATAAAAAAAAGAGAAGACTCCAGGTTAATAGTCCTCAAGGCAATATTTTTTCCATATACTTCTTGGTTTGTGGAAGACGATTTAATCTTCAGTTGTCTAAATTATCAGTTTTACAAATGCAGTGACAGAAGACAAGTGAGGTGCCCAGTAGCCTTGATTAGCACAAATATTTATTATATTATATTATATTATATTATATTATATTATATTATATTATATTATATTATATTATATTTACATAATAGTAAGATGAAGAAGAATATATGGCATGTCTATCTGGCTAAAGAAATGCCAATGATGAAGGCAGAGTAGTGCCACCAGGCCCATGGAGAGTTAATCTTAGTCCTCCTCAAAAGTGAAAAATAATAATTAAACACTGCTTGTCAATTAATGCCAACTTAAAGAATGGCCCTATACTTAGGTGAGATGAGGAGCATGGGTTGCTTGAGAACAGTGAGAAAGGAGGAGGGGAAAGGGGGTAAAATAATGGAAGAGATAAGGTGGAAAAGGAGAGTAATTACACACACGTGTACTTCCACAGAGTAGGGGCACTCATATTTCTAATTAGAATTTCAATACAGGAGCCCAATTTAACCTTAGGGAGTCTTTATATTCATGTCACTGTTGTACACAGCAATCAGTCCAACCCTGGGATCTTATTTTCAAGTTGAATTTTTATATTAGTGGAGCCCCAGTCTCTTTGTATCTTTAATGGATATATTTATTTTTAGAGCTTTAGTATGTATTCTGTCTTCTAGAAGATTCTATATTGAGAAGAATAATAGCCATTTAGATACTGGAACACAAAAGAGTCAGTGACTTTTTGACATTAACCCATTTCTTTCTTGACAAGAGCCATCATGTACTTTTGGAGTCATCTTCTATCATGTCCACTTGAATGCATTTAGAGGAATGATCGATGTGTGTTCAGCAAAGCAGCCTGGTGCAGGAAGGAGTGGATGGTAAATAACAGACCCAGAATTCTGTCTCCGTGACCCCGTAGTCAGTGGTTAACAAGAGGCTATGTAGTTCAGCTTCACCCATATCTTTAAAATAGAATTTTTACTTTGTACTTTCCTTCTATTGTCCTCAACAGATTCATGTTTAAGGAGCAATTTCTTATTCCAGAGCACACTATAGAACCAGATTATCACTCTGTAGAGGGAAAAGCTCAGTAGTTCATCTTCCATCTTATCAAATGGGAAACTGAAACCAAAAAGGCCAGATATTTTCCCCCAAATCAAATGGCTGAGTAAGAAGTGATTTAAACTGATATCATGTCATGTTACGTTACACCATTAACTCCTCTTAAGCAGGAACTCATGACCTCCATGCTGTTACTTTTTGGAGAAACCCTAAAATAAGACCCCTATATTGGGTCAGATCTAAATATTATCTGGGCCTGTAATTTGTCTCTGACAATACCAGTAAGGGGGTTATTTTGTCCTCCTTCTTCAAAGTCCTGATTTTCATCTGAGCTCTTAGGAACTAAGTGTTTATTGACCTGTCCATCTCATAAAAACATGATTTTCTCAGGGGCAGTGTGGGTTCAGCACCAAGAACCAATGCAGAGCCTTCCAGACCTTGCTAGCTCAGAGCAACAGTGGTCCTCCGAGAGGTGCATCTTATCCTTCTGAGTACCAGCTACAGATCTAGAAAAAAACACTGTGAATCAGAGTAGCAGATAGGAACTGGCAGGGAGATTGGCACTGAACTCAAGACATCCTCAATTTCTCAGTCTGATGAGACTGTAGGAAACATTGGTCATTGCCTGGAAATGTGGGCTGGGCAGAGGTGTGTCTGGGTCACTCTGTGGTGGGACCTGTGAGCCTAAGACAAACAAGACATCCCCCAACTGCTGGCCTTATTTGAAATGTGAAATTTCCAGTGATAACAATCCTTCTTAAAACTCTTTTTATACAATTTAACTGGCTTAAGTTGTTATGCTACCTAAGAAGAAAACTTGTTAGAAAGAATTTTATACATTCTCTAGATTCAAATATTTTCCTCTCTTGAGTAAGAGAACTGACATTCACTGACCCACTTCATACATTGACAAGTAGAAAGATACAGGATCTTAAGGGGAACAACAGGTCATGTTTTGATGGGGTGGAGGAAAGAAAGCTTTGGATGATATTCCGACCAGTGGGTACTGGGTGGAGGTAGCTGAAGAAGTTTCTGAACCTTAAGCAGTTTGAGACGGCTTCTGAGGGTGATTCTGAAAGGATAGTGGCAGAAGGGAAAATTGGCCAAGATGAGCTATCCTTAGTTTGTAGGTTTTAGGGAGAGATGAAGGGGTGGAGGCTGATAGAGAAGTTCAGTTTCGCAATGTGTTCATGGGAAATGCCTTTATCTAATCCTCAGCCCCTTGTGTACCATATACTTGTTGTCTGTCTCCACCTCACCATTCTTTAGAGATGCTCCAAACACAATTGTTTACAGTTAGGCAGGAGCCCAAATCAAGGGAGCCACAGGTACACCAGCAAGATGCCTTAGCCTATTTTTCTTTTTACTTGCTTCTTCCCTGCCCTCTCTTCTTAAAGACTAATTATTTACATTGACTTGAAATGAGTTGCTTACTTGATATACAATTTCAACATTGCCTGGAATTTTAATTTTCTCTGTGGATCTACTTCCTTTGTCCTGACGTGATCTCTGGACTTGGTAAACATCTGCTTTCCAAAAGTAGATTAGGAGGCAAGGCAAGACAACCAGGCAGCACTTTCCAGGAGATTTCTGCATTTAGATGATGATATCTATATATGATCTGATATGCACATCATTTAATTGCCGTATTGTAATATAGAACTGGGTATTTGAACCTCTGAGGACAAGGTCTTTGTTTATTTCATCTTTTATCTCAGGCTCTATCTCCCTGTCTGGCACATTGAAGAGGCCATATAAATGCTCTGAACAGTTTTATTCAATTCACTATTACAGAAGTACCTACAATATTCCAGCTTGTGGGGGAAAAGCAAAAATAAGCCATGCATAATCATTGCATTCAAGATTTACATAGTTTACAAATTCTAATGAATGAAATGAAAATTATAATAAAAGTTTGAAGAAAATGCTGCAGAAGAATAAAAGTGGTAGGTGTTAAAGCAGACAAAGGACAAGGGAAAGCCTCATGATGGTGACATCTGAGCTGAGCCCTGAAGGACAAGAAAGAATGGAGAGGAGATGTAGTAGAAAAGAGGAAGAAGGAACAAGATAAGCCTCACCAGGACTTGGGAAAGTGTAGGCCATAATTAAAAAGTGTCCTAGGAGGAGCAGGGTGTGTGTGTATATGTGTGTGAATGTGCATGTTTGATAAATTCATCAGGACATGTGGGAGAAAACCTTGGATGATTCAGTTTCAGTGAATAATGAGAATCACTTAGTCACAACTGTGCATTAGTAGCTACCAGTCATCCACTGGGTGCACAACTTTGACCGCAAGGGGCAAGGCCAGTGGGAATTTCCCACCAAAAAGTATAAATGAGGCTATCCCGTCAGCAATCCCTGTCTTCACTCAGGTTTCCTCAGGGTTCTGCTGAGCCAGCTGCCTGCAATCCCCTCCCCCCAGAATCTGGGAAGTGAGCAGGGCAAGTCCAGAAATCAGCATCTGACAGACACCAGCTGTAACAGATGTCTTTCACGGGGTTCTGCTTTCAGACTTACCCGGGGGCCCAGAATTTTGTTTCTCTGTGGCCTTGGGGTAGGTGACAATCCCCCCTTTTGATCATTTGCCTCTGGATTTCTGATTTTCTGATTTAGGGAATCTGTTAAATAGTTTTCAACCCTCTCCCACACTGAAGAGTTGTTTGGTTTTGTGCAGGATATGCAAGGTCTCTGGCAGTGCTGGAGGCATAACAAGCATAAAAGTTTGTGCTGTCTGGGCCTGAGGAGAGCCTGCAGACTGCAGAGCACTCAGGTGTGAGGACCAGAACGCCATGCCTCCTGGGTCAGACTCAGCAGAGTACATCCTGGGGTCACCCTCACCCATCTCCTGAGGAAGAGCAGGCATCCCCAAGAGAATGGCCTTACTGGCTCCCAGGAGCTGAGGGGGAGCTGAGCAGGTAGATGTAGGCACCCTACTTTGGAGGCTGGAGGAGCCTAACCTTGACTGCAGGGGAGAGATGAGGGGGAGATGAGGGCCTTCCTTCCAATGCAATCTGACAAATTAACTGCTGGAGATGAGTTGTGGAAGCAGAATGTGTCTCTTTATAGCACCCCAAACTCTGGGTAAGGTCTGAGAATGAGCCAGAAGTTGACAAAGAAAGCTATGGGATCTGGCAATGATAGGAGAACAGCATCAAGAATATGTAGCTCCTAAAAGAAATAGAACTGCTAATGGGCACTGAAAACAACTTGAACAAAAATTAATAAGAAAATTTGAGGTTCAAATGTAATGTAAAATCTCTCAAATACTTGGAAGCAAAAACTCGTAATTTTTGAATTTTAAAAATCAATGCACACATTAAGAGAGAAAATAGTCACTGCTGAATTCTGAATTGGTAGCCTGGACAATTAAGCAGGGAGAAAAACACCTCTGAATGAAATAGGGTGACAGAGAAAACAGGAGGGAGAACATAAGTGGTTTTGGAGGACAGATACAGGGAACTCATGGTACAAGCAATAGGAGTTCCATAAGGAAAATTAGGAATCAATGGAGAAGAGACAATAATTATACACATAAAAGAAGACAATTTCCCTATGTTGAAGGAAGATTTGAACCTGAGGTTCAAAGAGCTTCCTGAGTTCCAGGCATTATTGTCAAGAATAAACAACCTAGGCCTAGCACAAGGCTCTCTTTGAGCTCAAAAGATAAAAGGAAAATGATATAGACTCAAGGGAGAAGGAACAAACTATTTAAAAAAGAAGAATCAAATTGGCAATCAAACTTATCCACATTCAGAAAACAGAATGATGTGCTGTAGAATTGTGCTCCTGAAACCTGGATAGTTTTGTTAACCAGCGTCACTCCAATAAATTCAAAAAGAAAAAAAGACCACCAAGCAGAAAAGACAATCCAAGAATCCTACATCCATTTAAGATACTTCCAACTTTTGGGGCAAGAGAAAAATATCTGAAGATGCATAAGAATTAAGAGATGTATTATCTACACAGCATATTTAAGGAGATTATTCAAGAACACCTACAACTATACTTGAATGAAAAGAGATAGTGAATATATTTGTGTAAGCATTTGTGTATGTGTGTATGGATAATGATAGTATCATGGGGACATATAAGTGCTAAATAAAGATTCTTGAAATAAAAGTAATTTGACTAAGGATGCAAACTTTAGCATTTGGTCATGGCATGGTGGGGTGGGGAAAGAGGGGAGTAAAAGCAGTCTAATGAATAATGACTTGATGTAATTGGTATGGATCCTGTTTTATTTATAATTTTGACCTTATTTCATCATTGATTTTTTTGCTTTTAATTTTGACTTTTAAAAATATTGCATTAAAATATCAATTTATTTTGATACCAAATTTTTTGGTACCCCCTTAAATTTTGTGTCCAAGGCAAGTGCTTCACTTGCCTTACCCTAGTGCTCAGTGCTGCCAGCAAAAAATAAGGAAACAGAAGAGAAAATATCAGAGTCACAAAGCCAAGTAAGAAGAAAGTTTTAAGAAGGACATCAACAGAGGTAGCATAGGATAAGGTTGGATCAGTGTTTATTGGGTCTGGTGCTAGGCAAGCTATACCAGTTGCTGCCTGTCATCTAGCAGAGGTCAAGTTTAAAAGGGAGGTTAGGTTTTAATTTGCATCTCTCTGATGGCTAGTGATGCTGAGCATCCTTTCATATGTCTCTGGGCCCTCTGTATGTCCTCTGGGCCCTCTGTATGTCCTCCTTGGAGAAGTGTCTGTTCAAGTCCTTTGCCTATTTTTGATTGGATTGTTTGTCTTCCTGGTGTGGAGTCATATGAGTTCTTTATATATTTTGAAGATCAAACCCTTGTCCAAGGTATCATTGGTAAATATATTTTTCCTGAAGGTTGGTTCCCTTCCCATTTTGCTGATGTTTTCTTTAGCTGTGCAGAAGCTTTTTATTTTGATGAAGTCCCATTTGTTTATTCTTTCCTTTATGTCCCTTGCTCTAGGGGACATATTGGTAAAACTGTTGCTGAGTGGAATATCTGAAATTTCCCTGCCTATGTTCTCCTCTAGGACTTTTAGGGTGTTGTGACTTATATTTAAGTCTTTTATCCATCTTGAGTTTACTTTTGTGTATGGTGTAATTTGGTAGTCGAGTTTCATTTTTTTGCATGTACCTGTCCAGATCTCCCAACACCATTGTTGAAGAGGCTATTTTTTACTCCATTTTATGTTTTTGCCCCTTTGTCAAATATTAATTGACCATAGAGACTTGGATTTTCTTCTGGGCTCTCTATTCTGTTCCACTGATCTATGTGTCTGTTCTTATGTCAGTACCAGACTGTTTTGATTGCAGTGGCCTTGTAAAGTAGTTTGATGTCAGGTATGGTGATCACTCCTACTTTGTTCTTCTTTCTCAAAATTGCTGTGGCTATTCAGGGTCACTTATGGTTTCATATAAATTTTTGAAATATTTGTTCTATATCTGTGAAATAGGCCATTGATATTTTAATAGGGATTGTGTTGAATCTATAAATTGCTTTGGGTAGTAGGGATGATTTGATGATACTAATTCTTCCAATCCATGAACGAGATATATGCTTCCATTTATTTGTGTCCTCCTTAAAACCCCAATGTTCATAGCAGCACAATTTAGAACAACGAAGTCATGGAAGCAACCTAAGTGCCTGTCAGTAAAGGAGTAGATCATAAAACTATGGTACATTTACACAATGGAATACTACATGGCAGAAAGAAAGGAGGAGCTCCTATCCTTTGCAACAGCATGGATGGAACTGGAGAGCATTATGCTAAGTGAAGCCAGGCAGTGAGAGAAAAATACCATATAATCTAACCTATAAGTGGAACCTAATCAACAAAACAAACAAGCAAGCAAAATATAACCAGAGACATTTAAGTGAAGAACAAAGTGACAGTAACCAGAGGACAGTGGGAGGGGAATAACAGGGGAAAGCAGGGGAAATGTCATCAAAGAACATGTATAAAGGACCCATGGACAAGGCCAAAAGGGGGTAGGATTGAGGGTGAGAGGTGAGTTGGGTAGGGTGGGGGAAAGTGGAGGGGGGAAAATGGAGACAACTATACTTGAACAACAATAAAAAAATAAAAAAATTTCAAAAGGAGGTTAGAAAGTAGAGGCCACAGATATAGAAAATGAGTAAGCAGGGTATTGCTTTTATAAATGAGAAAGTCAATTGTTAACAATTCCTATAAGCTTTTGTCCTTGAGGATGACATCATGAAAATTTCTATAAAGAGAAATCACTTGGAGTTAGAGCATCACCAAAAGCAAATAGCTTCCACTCATCTTTGGCTATTGATGCAGCTCTGACTTGAAAATGGTCTTTCAAATAACTTTCTAGGAACTCCATATCTCCTTTGATGTCTCATAGCCAGGAAAACATCACAGGCTTTCAGAAATCATTGTTATCTCCCTCTCGCATAGGGTAGCCAAGACTGTGGAAATGATGTGTTCTTCTTTCTTATACATCCTTCATTACACACACGCACTCTGAAGGAATAAAAATAGGGAACTTACACTCCCTCTTTTTTTTTAAGGCCCTCTTCAGACCAGACTCCATTTAGGACCTGCTCTTCCTGTACATACTTTGAGTAGGGTTGCCAAGGAAACCTGAAACAAAGACCGACTTCATGCACTCAAAGCAGGAAAATGTATCAATACCTCAGATCTTTATACATTACTGCAGATTGACAGTCTTCTTCCTTTTTCTAACTGGAGTTTTAGAAAAGCGTCCTAAAGCATTTTGCATTTTTTAAAAAAATCTGGGATACAGTTGATAGAGAGTTTTGCCTTGTATCTTCTGGCTACTTTTCAAGTGTTTTCGCCAGTATTTCACAGTTTCTGTATTCAAAAGTAAACACTACAATAACAGAAACCCTTAATTTTTAAAAAAATGAAAGTTGTAAATAAAGAAAATGTAGTTTTCATTCCATATTGACTTCTGTAGCACCACCTTTAAGAAATATTTCTATGGCTTATATGTTAATTTTAGAACTCCTAATGCTAGTGTTGCTGTTAGTAGAACAGATCTTCTGTTGCTGCTCATCACAGTATACAACCTGATAACCTGCTAACACTTTGGAATCTTGTATACAAATTGGTTGGTTGTAGGAGTTAATTGTCATAACTGAGTAAGTGTCATTTTCAACACTGCAAGTTGACATATCTTATTTAATCCATTAGATTGTCTTTTGCATCATTTTCTTAAAATGACAAGACTGTATTGCATTAAGCAAGAGTCTTTGGAGAGAAATAAAACCCTGATAATTGGCCAGGGCCACGAGCAATGCATAGCAAAATAAAAATCAAACAGGTTGTTCATCTAAAAAAAAAAAGGGATACACGTTATAAGCAGCGGGTGATTGTGTGGCAATGACCTGGTGAAAATTAAGGAAGAATGACGGTGTACATAGTCAGAGTGTCCATCTGGGGTTTGGAAAAGATGTCACTGAAACAGGATTAGAATGAGTGGTGATAGTGTGTGTGTGTTTTCCAAAAACAAATTTGAACTTTCTCTGTGATCACTTTGTTCTGAAGGACACTGTTTTCTCCACTGTATCTTTCTCCGAAGCATTATTTTTGAGAAACCACACAGCCTACTGGGAGGAGAGGAATGTGATGTTGTGAGAAGTGGAGGGACTTGGTCCTTGCCCCCGAGTCCGATGGAGGCCCCCCAGAGAGGCAGCGCTTCAGGAGGTGTGGCAGCTGTCATGTGATAATCATATCCTTGGAGAGTCGCAGATCCAGAGCAGTACCTCTTGCCTCACAATGCTCTAGGGTGTGATTATCTTATGATAACCATCTTAAAGATGTCTTTTTTGCTCAATTAACACATACTTCCATGAAAATTAGCTATCAAGATGAGTTACAAAATATAGATATTTAACATGACAGGTTAAAATAGTGCAGATGTCTTTATCCAATTATTGCAATTTGCACTCTGGCCAAGGAAAACTACTTGGATGAGTGATTCAAGTTGCTAACATTTATAGGTTTTGTAATTATATATGATTACCAGATTTCTTCATATTGGGTAAACTGTGTATTTCACTGGCAGAGCTACCTTTCTTAAAGGCAGACTCAGGCAGTGTCTTACATGAGTGTCTTTGGCACCCATCAGTTGGTTCTGTTTGGACCTGCCCTTTTGCAAAACTTCCCCAGGGAACCCACTACATTTTATCCTCTATTCTGTGGCATGGAATGAAGAGGAGCCAGGCCATTTGCTGTTTGAGCATTTGCTGGTAGAGAGTAAAACATACTTGTCTTGAGTGTACACGGACTGGGAATATTTCTTGAGAATAAACGGGGCAGCAAAATGAGGAAAACTTTGTGCATTATAGAAGGAGTCAGAATTGATCTGAATTTCTCCCGGTTCTTGGCAGAGTGCTGAAATACCTCTATATAGACTGTGGGTTCTTTATCTAAAACTGAGTGAATTTGTTCAGGTAATCCCTAACTTTCTTTCCAGCTTTAACATCCTGTGCTTCTGAAATAAAAATACATATGACTCCTGACAGATAAAGGTGCTAAATGGTTAGACATTTTCTAACTGTGTATCTGGGGCAGCAGTTCACAACCAGAGTAGGGGACAGTGACCACGCCTGAAGACATTTTTGTTTGTCACGGTGAGTGGGAGTGCTACTGCCATCTAATGGATAAAGGCCAGGGATGTTGTTAAATATCCTGCAATGCACAGGACAGCCTTCCACCCCTCTGCCCCGAACTCCCTACCGAATTATCTGGCCTCAAACGTCAAATGCTGAGACTGAGAAACCTTGGTCTGAGGGAAGTTCCTTACCATCTCTAATTCTTAGCTTCCTCATCTGTAAAACGGAAATGATAACACCAGCCTAAGTGCGTTTCTGTGAGGTCCAATGAAGCAATGCATAAAAAGCAGCTAGCACTGCCTGTCATGTAATGAAGACTCACTGTCTGCAGTAATTATTATTGTTATAATTAATAGTGCCAATAATATCTTAAAAATATATTTGCTATACACTTGGAAGAAAAATTCTTCCAAGTCAATGTTTTCAGTGACAACGTGAGAGATTTTCTGGACCTCCGCATAGTCTATCACAGGAGTTCTCATGATCTGGTCCCTGACTTGCAGCATCAGCATCACTTGGGAACACTTGAGAACTGCAAATTTTTGAGCCCCATCCCAGATCTCTTGAATGAGAAACCCTTTTGGTGGGGCACAGGAAACCGTTTTAACACACCATCTAGGGGATTCTGATGTAAGCTAAAGCTTAAGAACAGTGCTCTAACATATACCTCGGGAATAATTTCTCAAAGCAGAAACTGGGTCTCATCCTTTTAATTACTCCCAACACCTGGTTGAGTGCCTTCTATGTGGTAGGTACTTGGTAACATGATTGAATGGGATGAAAAGCTAATTCATGAGCAAGACCTGATCCTACATTTTGACAATTGTCCCCACAGCTTGGCGTTGACTGATGTTGACAGACACAACCGAGTTACACCCTCAGGCCCTAATCTCTCCGTGTCTGTCTGTAACAGGTGTAAGGCAGCAAGCCTGTGGGCTAAAGAGACCACTTGTGCTTACAAGTTGAGACCTGCT
Source organism: Macrotus californicus (assembly GCA_007922815.1). NCBI lineage: Eukaryota > Metazoa > Chordata > Mammalia > Chiroptera > Phyllostomidae > Macrotus > Macrotus californicus. The sequence goes on from VMDR010016443.1 coordinate 18,198, forward strand.
GGCACAGCTCAAGTGATCCTACACCTTAGTTAGGGCCAAACAGAGGGAGAGGTTTCATTAGAAATCATTAAACTCAAATGAAACAAACCTAGGAGTTCAACACAACTGCAGCTGTGGCTGTCATCAAATCATTTCTCTTGATTTTATTGGAGGGATTCTGGAACTCATGGAAAAGTGTTTTGGGGATGTTTATATGTATATTTAGATTAATGATGTAAATATAATTTTCTGAGTCTTCTTTTCAGTATTCAAAATCGAATCAGCCTGCAAATATAAATCACATAGTAAAAATATGGAACCAAGGAAAAAAACATTAATTTGAATTTACAGTCATTCTTTACTAGAGTTGCATGAATCTAGAAGAGGGATTTAGATAATCATAGGAAGACTTGTTAAAATCCTAGCAGTATATGAGTCAACATGTTTAGTGATAGGTTTTTTATTATTATTCTGATTTTAGAGAGAGAGGAAGGGAGAGATAGAGGTAGAGGGAGAAACATTGAACTGTTGCCTCCCATACACACCTGGACCGGGCATTGAACCTGTAACATTTTGGTGTAATGGACTATACTCCAACCAACTGAGCCACCCAGCTGGGGCAGGTTTTTAAATGATAAACATGGAAAGTAAACATGAGTCACCATATTTGGAAGATTATTCTTAAAAGTATATTTTAAAAGTACTTGCTACATAAAATATATATCATGTGCAAGTTATAAAGCATAACTAAAAACTTGATACCCAAGAGGTGACCATTACATTTAAACAGTGAAATATTACCAATATTATTGAGGCTCCCTCTAGGTCACTTGTGCATTGCAAAGCCTGGGTACTATCCACCCTTGAACCAGGGATCCACTATCCTGAATTGTGCTTGAAAAAATCACTTCAATCACCTCCATAACTTACTCATTTTTAGAGTTTACTTATTTTTGAATTTTGTTATAAATGGTATCATACTGTATATATTCCTCTATGATATATTTTTTTCATTCATTGTTATTCACATAGTTGTGAATTCTCTGATGAATTGTAGTCTATTTTATGACTATAATGCAGTTTATGTATTCTCCTGTCTAGCTTGGGGTTTGTTTGTTTATTTATTGATTTATTTATGTATGTATGTATGTATGTATGTATGTTTACATTTGTGATGGAATGACACCCATTGGAAAAACTCCTCTGCATCTGAATATACCCCAACCTCTTCATCTGGGATACCAAGTAATTCAACCAGCTCTTTAAACCTTGGAGCCCAAAGTTTTAGACCTTGCTTTTTGGTGCATTGTGGGCTTTATATTCCTCTATTTTATCTAATACATTGTGAATTCTTTGTGGGCAGAAATACATCTATTGTAATTCTATTTCTCTAGAACCTAAGATGGTACTTGACCCATAGTAGATACATCATAGGAATGGCTAAAACCAGCTCAAACTAGATTCTGTTTTTTTTTAAGGAATATGTTGATTGATTTGCCTGAAAATTTCAGGGGTGAAACTAAGAAACTTCAGACTCCTATCCTAACATCCAGCCCCTAAAAAGAGAGACTCTGTAGCTCCCCCAGAATTTCCTGGATCTACTTTAATTGGCCTGAATTGGTTTTTTTTGCTCATCCTTGTACCAATGATTTTGGTTCTGGGTTCTGAAATGCTATGACTGCCTTATGCCCAGGTCACATATTCCACCCCTGGGAATTCTATCCAAACTACCTCTACTAAGAGTGGGGATGAAGTGATTCTTTCAAAGCAAAAGTAAGGGGCCCAAAAGGGAAGCAATGGATGTACGAACAATAAATGTCTACTACAGTAGATGCTTGATAAATTCTAGTTGAATGAAAATGAAAGAGTAAACATAGAAAAGTAAGTAAATCACACAAATAAGAATTGATCAAAGGTAATGAGGTCTGAGCAAGGCTTTAGTTTATTAGATGGTCCCTTTCTGATGGTAGAAAGGAGAAAATGGAAGGGAAAAAGACAAGAGTTATTATTTCACCATTAATTCTGAGACTGTGGGCTGAGTGTTTCAGAGGTGCTAGAGGTAATGAGGCAATGAAAACAATTGCTCTGGGATGGCAGATAGGCCTTAGAGGGATCTGGAGAGAGATTAAAGGGAGCCCAGGTGATGGGATCAATTTTAGTATCAGGAAAAAGTTGAGTATGTGCAGGGAGGGAGATAGAGAACATGCAGGAGATACCAATGCCCATTTGGAATTGATACATCCAATTTAGTTTCCTTGAAGAAAAGGATTTTTATCAATTTTATGTTCACTTAATTCTACAGACTCTATTTTGGGATATGGCAATATTCCTCATATCAAAAAGACAGAAGATTAAAGTATAAGAAATATTTTCTTTTTGAAAGATAAGCTGTAGTTACTATAAAAAGAGATACATGCAAGGTATACACAGTTATCTCTCTAGATATTATTGTTATCATCCTTGCTATTATTTGGTAATAAACTTAAGTCAGAGTAGAGAAAGTGATCTCTATGTCATCCTTAAGCATAAATATAAGAGATGCTTCTATAATTGTTTTCATAGGTTCAGAGTTTGAACTTGAGACCAAGTTAACTCTTACTTTCAGGGAGGGTATTTATGACTTCTCCACAGTGAAAATAAAAAGTAATGAAACACATGACTTGGAATATTTCTCTTTCTCTTAAAGCTATGGGAGTTCAGTTAGGTGGGATTGTTTCCACAGTACATAAGACGGTGATAAAGAACTGATGCCTATCAGTCCTCTGACTCCACGCATGATCTTGTCCACTTCTCATACTGTTGGTCCCTGCTTCCTTTCTAGTTGTTTGTACTCCCTACTCAATGAGATTTTTTTAAGGTTTTATTCTTGGAATCATTTCTGTTTCTCTCCTCTTTTCCAGAGTTTTTCTCTATTCTTGTTTCTTCAACTATTAACTCTATGCAGATAATTTCAGATTGTCATCTTCTACCTACCATTTATGCTTCTTATTCCCTGA
>VMDR010016444.1:0-21159 GCA_007922815.1 Macrotus californicus
CCTTACATACCATAAAAAGTTGACTTAGGACAAGCTTTAGCCACTGTAACTTCCTCTGTAATTTTACCAGATGGGGCCAGTAGACAGCAACTTAAAATGTTGTGAAGGAAACCTGAAGCCCCCAGGACATAACTCCATGCAATGGTACGACCAAAAGAAATCTCTGTATACACCAGTAGTTTAATGCATTTGTGTTTGTCTTTTTTGTTATCATAGTTTCTTCCTCTTGAAAATGTTTTGATAAAAAAGTGCATGGTCGTATTGTCCTGGAAGTTCAGGAAATACCATGTTTCCGAATTTCGGCTTGATTATTTTTTCCTTTTTATTTTTTTATTTTCTTGTTCTATTGCAGTTGTTTCAGTCAACAAAGAGACTGTGTCTATATTTTCAAAAGTTATCAAATGAAAAAAAAGTAACTGTAGAGGAAAAGCAATAAAATTGGCACTAAAATTGAACCATGGACATGAGTGCCCGTCCGTAGATACTGGTTTTCAAAGTAGGCGTGTTCATGTATTTCTGCCTGAACTGAGTACCCACCGCTCTTGGGAAGTGCTCTTGGAATCTCTGTGGCAGATCTGGAACAGATGATCCTTAGTTTGCTTGTAATGAGTTCTTGGGGGTTTTGGCCCTTATTCCGTGATCTCCTCCTGAGAAGTTTGATAAACCAAGTCGTTGACGATAGAGGCAGTCATCCAAGATACGGCCGAAGGTGAAATCACGAGAGCCAGACGGCTTCGCACTGATTCGTATACGCAGTTTATGTTCTTCTTGGCTGCACCTTCCTGCGTGTTTTCAGTGAAACATACTTTCCTAGAGAAATTCGCACAGCAGGATTTATCCTACCCAAGAGATGGTTTTGTGTGTGGCATGTCCTAAGCTCTATTTTGGCACTCATTTGTCCCTTCCTTGCATCTCCACGCTCTTTAATGAATAAATAAAGCAGCAGTAAGTGTATTGACTGCTGTTTAAGGGATGTGGATTCTACTTCTTCTGTTTACTAGTGTGATTTAGGGTTGGCCTTATCTGTGTAGAGTAAGTTGTTATCCCCGCAAGTGTTTTCTTAGGCTCTGAAGGCAGTATACAAATGTTGGGCCTTATTATTACGGCCACAGTAATCCTGTGTGTGTCTGTGTGTGTGCCTACACGCTCGTGTGATACCTGTGAGTTCCCTCTTAGTATTCTTGGATTGCCAGACAGTTAATTCTGCCCTTTTACTTTTCTGTTTTAGCCGATAGTAAACTTTTGATGAGCTCAAATAACCGTCATTTCATTTGCCACTGTTTTCTTTGTAACCATTTTCCAGGGATTTTATTGAAATAATGTATTGCCCACAAAAAATATACCTCTAATTAATGAAATATCACTCTGTTTACCTCAAGGTAGCTGTTTGATTTGTTTTTCAGCAATGCAAATGAAGACTACGATTTTCAGTTTAGATGGCAGCAAACTTTAATTTTTCTTGTTGAAATGTCAAGGAAACAATATGTTGCTGTTTTATTTAAATTGTTCATGTGACCTTAGAAAAAGGGCTGAGGCCCTAAGTGCTCTGTTCTCTGCTGGACACTTTATACCAGTTGAGGGGATTGCTGTTTTCTCTAATGAAAGGGAATCAGTGTTTTCTCCATGTGAGAACTTTTAACTAAGACTTTTTTTCCAAAACCTGGACCCTCCTACCACATACTTCACCCACCCTGTTATCCTGACTTCCTAGCAGTACAGAAAAAACATTTTTCAGAAGAGAAAGTACCAGAGCTCGAGGTTCAAGGACAGCCTTTTCAGTCCACCTCTATTGGTATTTCTTTTCCTGAATTACTCATTTCTCACAAACTTAATGAAGTATAAAGAGGTCTTGGACCCAGATGCAGAAGAGTATAAAATGATGATTGCCACATCTTCTTTGTTACTGCTGCTGGAGAAAGAAAATGTGGTGTTATTTAGATTACTTCTCTCTTCCAGGAGTTAGAGAGGAACCCTGGAGTTTATGTGGACCCAAGAAATTATGAATTTTTATTTTACTTGATTCTGGTACAGCCTGCTTGTTGCTAAAAGTAAACAAATTGTAGGAGACATTAATCAAGTAAGTCTTCTAAAAAATGGTTTTCAGTGTTTTAATTCAGATTTTTAGTTTTGATGGTCTTACTAAAAAATTGCCTAAACAGAGTTGGCAGCGAGAGAGACACTGGCCTTTCCTAAGGCCTCTTTCCAGCACCAGTGACGAGAGTCAGAGCCGTGGAGGGTGTTTGCTTTGCTTTGAATGTGTGCGTGCACATTTTATTGATGCCTGGTTTTGCAGGCTTCACCCAGGAATGGGGAGTGCTTACCAATAGCATTTAGCTACCCAAGTTCTCTCAGTTGATTTTTATTTAAGGAGGAAAATTGAGATGGCTTGTAAAAGAAGCATTTCTTTTACATTGTCATGTTTCCACTCTTAAAACTTCTCTTCAGTTGAAGGTTTGTTACCACCGCTTAGTATTACTGGAAACTTAAAGGTGGCTGCCAGCAAAGGAATGCAGCCAATCAGTGTGAGTTTACCACATCCACAGTCAGTCTTCACTGTGTGACTGCTTATAAACTGGATTCCATCACAGACGTATCCGGCATTGTCCAGTGTCCTGTGGAAATGTCAGCCATGTTTTGAGAGATGGTAAAAACATTTTATAAATTCCTCACCCATGGAGCACGTTCATTATTTAAAGTGTCATTTATGGATTTTATTTGTTCTCACAAAGCCTTTGGCAGTGTTGACTTATTAGAGAAATGCAACAGCACATAAAAAAATGGGAAAATCTAGGGACTCCCAAAGTTGAATTGTAGAAGTACAGGTTTCCATGTTTTCTTCTTCAGTGCTCTGTCTGTGACTTCTGCTCATGTTTGGGTCCTTCATAAAATCAGGAGTAAAAGACACTAATAGTACCCAGCAGTTCCTGAGTTTAATATACTGCTAAAGTCAGTGGTGTCTTTTCTCATTAGCTCACCTCAAGACTCACGTAGAATATTCTATTTTCAATGACTAGGATAGAAAATTATAATGAACACTATTATATGAGTCGTATCATGTAAACAGGGACCAAAAGAAAAAATAAAAATTTTAAATTCACATTTTGGTAGCACCTCATTTATTTTGAAGTTTTTGTCTGATGGAACCAGTGCCCACCCTCTTCAGAGAACCTAGTGGAGTCCATTTTACTGTGCCTCACCCTGGACTTCCTCAGACATTGTCCAAACAGTGAGACCCGATCGCCTGTGCTCCACTGCCCCGTCGTCCCTGTACTGTTCAGTACTTGCTCGCAGTCACCCAGCTCTCCAGTTTGTCTCATCCCTTTAACGTCTTACTACTCATAACCAAAATTCACAAATTCATCTATCTTTTTTCATTCATTAATTTAACAAATATTCGTTGAGTATCTATCTACTGGCACAAACATTTTTAATTCCCTTCTCAAAGAATCTTTCACCTTCTTTGCCTGAAGTGTAATCCAGCCTCTGCCCCGGAAACTCCAACACTTCTTTCCGGTGATAAGTTATTTCTTCTGAACTTAATTGTTAGCGGTAGGACTCATGTCCTTGCTCACTGTTATACTTTCAAGCCATTTATTACTCCGTCACATTCTTATAAGAATCCTTGCTTCTTCAAGCCTCATGTCAAAGACTTTTGTTATTTCAGTGACTTCAGAATCGACATGGATAACCCAATTGTTAGTTACTTTGTCTTAGTTTTTTGACCAGTGGATATGCCCCCATTGACTTTCTTCATTCCATACCTGGCATTCCAGAACTTGTTGTAATCTAGTCTGCCTCCAGCTTCACTCATTAAGCATCTTCCTCTCTAATCAGAATTTTCTATAATTTTAGCTTTTTTTGTCCAACTGTTAACCACTGCAACTGTGTTTTCACGTCATCTGAACTTACTTGTTTTTTTTTGGTCTATCCTAACCTGTTAGCCTCTCCTTGCTTCCCTCTCTATTCAGCTTAGATTCCTTGGTCTATTATTCTAGTAATTCTGGTTTTCACATTCTAAATCCTCTTGTTCCTCTATTTAGTCCGATCCCTTTGGTACATTCCTTTTGCTTTGGGGATAAAAGCCAAAGTCCCTAATGCAGCCAACAAGGTCTTTCTACATCTGCTCCCTTCCCCCGTCTCCTGCCACACTGGCCCCTTCTTCCTTTTGTTCTCAGGGCTTTGTGATGCTTTGATATTTTTTACCTTCTCTTGTAGGTATATGCTTTCCTACTTCAAGGCTACTACATATGCTGAGGCCGGAAGCTTGGAATCCCCCTTTCCACCCCATCGGCTCCTTGACTTTCTTGGAGAAACTCTCTAGGCCCCCCAAACACAGATCAGAACCTCATATTATTTAATACTATGCCATCCTGTAACTTCTTACATAACTTCACAATTTATAATTACATATTTATGAAATTTATTAATCAATGACTATACCTCTGTATGGTCTCTAAGCTCAAGGGATACAGGGGAACATGTGTGTTTTGCTTTCTCTTGTGCCCTCCGTGTGTAGTACATATTACCTGGTACGTGGTAGGAAAGGATATTTTGAAGGAGGAGAGAAGGGAGAGAGAGGAAGGATGGAAAGATGCAACGGTGGGCATGGGAACACTCCCCAGAGGGACTCTTTAGACACACCTGTGGGCTGCTGTTTCAGGGCTTTCTGCACGTGGTAGCACCGCAGCACAGCGGCACGACCTGCGTGTACAGGGGAGTCCGACTGACCGGGCTGGAGCCCCAGCTCAGCTTCCTCGGGCTGTACGACCTCTGTATGGCACTAAACTCTAAACTCGTTTCATGTTCTGTAAAAATCAGGAGAATAATAATACTAATCTCACAGCATCATTGTAAGGATTTAATGAGACAATACATGTAGAACACTTGGAGTACTTCAAAGCATTTGTATAATGGAAGTTGCTATTACTATTATCACTGCAATAACTATAGCTAATCTGTATTCATAAAGTACTGCATGCACTGTTGGTATATATCTTGTCAAAGAGTTGCCATGCATTGGCCAAAAGTATATTGGGAAGAAGAGATTTCTAGTTTAAACACTACCATAAAACTGTTAGGAATTCTGTAAATTCAAATTCTTATTAGTAGTGATTGTGACGGCCTAAAGGGGTGTGTTAGAAGAGGTTGGTTGAATGTATGTACATATGTACGTAATATGTCCGTTCTCACTAATACTTCAAAAATGCTCCATATCTCGATCTTAGTAACTTTCTTTTTGTAATTGTAAAACAGAGTGGGTCTTAATCTAGGATTTTCTTGAAATCAAGAAAATAGTGGCTTTCTCAGATGAAAATGAATATTTAACCTCTAGATAACTTTTCTTTGTACCACTCCTTTTTTCTTCTAATTGTTCCCCCCACTGCCCCCCGCTTTGGAGATTTATGCCTCTTAATCTCCCAAGAGACTGTAACAAGATTTTCCATAATCATCTTAGAAGCTACAAGAAGTATTTGCTCTCAGTTTTGCTCTTCTGTGGAACAGAAGAGGCCGGAAACTTGAAGTTGCAGGCTTAGCCAGCACCTGAAGCACCCAGTTGCTTTGCTTTCTTAAGGAAAATGAGTCTGTGGTAAAGTCATAATTTCTTCCCTTATTTTGAGTAAAAGTGTATTAGCTTGTGATTTAAGCACACCATCCAGTCCTGCTGACACGGCACGCTGTCAAGCCCTGTGTCTTCTCCTTAATATGTTACTGGAGGCAGTTAAGTTACATACTTGAATCCCAGCTCTGGCCTGTTTTGTTTTTATTTTTATTTTTGTCTTAAAACATGCTTTTGAAAACTGTACTGTGACCTCAAGCACATTTTTTAATTGTGGAGAATCTCTTCATTGTTTAGTGTGATATATAGCTCTTCTTTTACTCAGATTTCATTCCCTTCATTCCCCAGCAATATACCCAAACGACCGCTGTGTGGTAGGCATTTAAAGGAGCAGATATCCAGATAGAGATAGTGGAACGTGTTCTCTGGGATTGTGGAAAAGTAACAGAAAGTGTGAAGTGTTTCCGTCTGACCTGAGACTGTTCCTCTGTCCTGGAGCCACAGCACAAGTCAGATGACGAGTTGGAAATCCAGGTTTATGGCAGCGCTCTGGCCTTACGTACTAACATGCCTTCAGATTTTTTGAATGTATATATGACTTGAGGTAGAAATACCTTGAGGGATTAGCATTAAAATGGATGGGAAAATTAAGCAATCTTTAAGAAAATTATATTTTACTAACAGGCAAAATTCTGTAAATGAAAGAATGGAATGAAAGGTAAAACGTGTCTGTAAACATGGCAGACTAGATGCCGGGAAAATGACTTCACCTCAGAAATAACTGAAGGTAGTTGATAAAATATGCATTCATGAGTTGGCAAGAATATAAGAAATTCTCATGTCAGGGGAAGAATAGACAGGGAATTCAAAGATAAGTACTTGATAAGCTTTTGAACTTGAACATTGGTTTTTCGACCTGCTCTGTTTCTGACCTGGGCTGGTTCACCCCTCCTTAGGCTACCTCGTGGTCCCCTGCTCCCAGGAAGTCACCATACTGATGCCGAATTTAGTGCCGACACCCCATCAGCATAGCGCAGTACAGCCCAGAACTCCTGGGTTCAAGTGACCCTCCCGCCTCAGCCTCCCAAGTAGCTGGGACTACGGGTGCGCACCACTGCGCCTGGCTGGTTTTTCATATATTGGCAGCCCATGGTAAAAAATCTAATAGATAATTAATTAACCCTTGCCGTTTTTTAAAAGTATTCACAGTGCCCAAAATTGGTTCTTCGAAAACACTTGAAAATTGACTGGCCTTTGGTAACACAAAAAAAAATAAAGAAGGCATCATGAACAATTTTTGGAATGATAAAGAGCTCATACCTGTAAGTCTTGCAGGTATTAAAAACATACAAGGATCACTTTGCCAGTACATTTGAAAATTTAGACTACATGAGCAAATGCCAAGAAGAACAGAATTTAGCAAAACTAGCAAAATATGGAAAAGATAGTCTGAAAAAATGACTCTGTAATACATTCCCCCCCCCCCATCACAAACTTCCAGCTCAGGGAGTTACACTGGTGATTTTTAATAAACATACAAGGAGCAAATAATTTTAGTCTAACAGAAACAATTTCAGAAAATAAAATAGAGGGAACAAGCAATCACCAATATATTTTAAAAGACTACTGAACTTCATGTCAAAACTTGGCAAAGTTAATACAGAAAAGAAAAGGTTTAGGCCTGTCTCAACCATGAATATAAATGCAAAATTTCTAAAGAAAATATTGCCAATCAAGACATAGTGTATGTTGCCCTTACCAGGTGGCTCAGTTGGTTAAAGTGTCACCTCAAACACCAAAAGGTTGCAGGTTTTATCCCACTTGGGCCATATATGGGAGGCAACTGATTGATGTTTCTCTCTACATAGATGTCTGTCTGTCTATCTGTGTGTCTGTCTCTCTCTCTCTCTCTCTTAAAAAAAGAAATCAAAAGCCCTGACTAGTGCGACTCAGTTGGTTCAGCGTAGTCCTACAAAGCAAAAGGTTGCCAGTTCGATTCCCATTCAGGGCACATGCATGAGTTGTGGGTTTGGTCCCCAGTCAGGGCAGCTACAAGAAGCAGCTGATCAATGTTTCTCTCTGACATTAATGTTTCTTTCCCTTTCTTTTTCCCTGCCTTCCCCTCTCTCTAAAAATAAATAAATAAATCTTTTAAAAATAAAAAATCAATAAACATAACCTCAGGTGAGAATTAAGAAAACTTAATGCATGCAAAAAAGAAAAATACTCTTAAAGAAGTTTAGTTCATCTCAGGATCTCAAGAGTGGTATCATTAGAAAATTAGTAAGTATGGTCTGCCATATTAAACAAATGGTGTTGGGAGATCTGGACAGCTACGTGCGAAAAAATGAAACTGGATCACCAACTTAGACCATACACAAAAATTAACTCAAGATGCATAAAAAATTTAAATATAAGTCACTACTCCATAAAAGTCCTAGAGGACAACATAGGCAGGGCAATCTCAGATATTCCATGCAGTGATATTTTCACCAATACATCCCTTAGAGCAAGGGATATAAAGGAAAGAATAAATATGTAGGACTTCATCAAAATAAAAAGCTTCTGCATGGCTAAAGAAAACATCAGCAAAATGAAAAAGGAACCAACCATATGGGAACCCATATTTGCAAATGGTAGCTCGGACAAGGGTTTGATCTCCAAAATATATAAAGAAGTCACATGACTTCACTCCAGGAAGACAAACAACCCAATTAAAAATTGGGCAAAGGACTTGAACAGATACTTCTCCAAGGAAGACATACAAAGGGCCCAGAAACATATGAAAAGATGCTCAGCATCACTAGCCATCAGAGAGATGCAGATTAAAACTACAATGAGATACCACTTCACATAGGTCAGAATGGCCATCATAACCAAAGCAATAAACAAGTGTTGGAGAGGATGTGGAGAAAAGGGAACCCTAGTGCACTGTTGGTGGGATTGTAGACTGGTGCAGCCTCTGTGGAAAACAGCATGGAATTTCCTCAGAAAACTAAAGATGGAACTGCCCTTTGACCCAGCAATTCCACTGCTGGGATTATACCCTAGGAGCCCTGAAACACAAATTCAAAAGAACCTATGCACCCCAATGTTCATAACAGCACAATTTACAATAGCCAAGTGCTGGAAGCAACCTAAGTGCCCATCAGTCAATGAGTGGATCTAAAAACTGTGGTACATTTACACAATGGAATACTACGCAGCAGAGAGAAAGAAGGAGCTCCTACCCTTTGCAACAGCATGGATGGAACTGGAGAGCATTATGCTAAGTGAAATAAGCCAGAGAGCAAAAGACAAATACCTTATGATCTTAGTATAAGTGGAACCTAATCAACAAAACAAACAAGCAAGCAAAATATAACCAGAGATACTGAAATAAAGAACAAATGGACAATAACCAGAGGGGAGTGGAGAGAGGGATAACAGGGGAAAATAGGGGAAGGGCCATCAAAGAACATGTATAAAGGACACATGAGCAAAGCCAAAGGGTGTAGGCACGAAGAGGGGAGGTGGGGATGAGTCAGGCAGGGGGCATGGTGGAGGGAAAATGGGGACAACTGTACTTGACCAACAATACAAAATAAATAAAAATAAAAGATGATAAGAGAAAAGTGATATGATTATCTCAAGAAATGCACAAAAATTTATATTAATCTATAATTTAAAAAATTCTTATCTAGCTACCAGTAGAAGGCATTTCCCTACTTAACCTGATAAAGGACTTATTTGTGGGTGAAGCTTTCAAGCATTCCTTTTAAATCAGAAATGGAACAGAGTTCATGCTATCATCATTTTAGGCTGTACCGTAAGTCAGATAAAAGTAATACATAGTGTAAAAATTGGAAGGAAAGAGAAAAAAACTATCATTCAGATATAATATGGTTGTCTGTGTAATACATTTAAAAACCTATAGATTAATAAGGACATTTAAGAAGGCTACTAGATACAGTATCAATATACAGAAATCAGTTGCATTTCTATATCCTGTACCAAACAGAACTTTTTTTAAAAAGTTACTGTTTACTATAACATTTAAAAAGCATTTAAAGTGCATAAGAATGAATCATTAAAATATGGGAGGTTTGGGGGGAAAACTATACAAATATTTGAAAGATATTAAAGTCCTAACTATATCCCTTGCGTGAATTGTTCTAGAACAGTGCCTGGAACATGATAAACACAAATATTTTCTGTAGAAATTCAGGAATAGCTGAGACCAGCATCTAGGATGTCAAGCCTTATAAAGCTGTAACAATTAAGACAATGTGATTTGGGCGCAGGACTAGGCAAACCAGCAAACCGTAATAGAAGGTACAGAAACAGGATTGATGAATGTCGAAGGTGATATTAGAGTGGATTTTTAATAAATGGCACCGGGACATTGGGTGTCCCTATGGGGGAGACTGAAACTGCGCCTCTGCCTCACACCATGAGCGAGCAACAAGCCGTTCCAGGCAGGTTAGAGAATAAATGTGCAACATAATACTCTAAATCTCTCTGAGAGCTTCCCAGTCAGGTACTGCACTGCAGTCACAAAAGAACATAGCCAATGGTGATGGTTACTTCTGTTTGACAGCTTGACTGGATCACACAGGTGCTCGGATACCTAGTCAAACTCTGTTCTGGGTGTTTTTGTGAGGATGTCTGTGGATGAGAGTGACATTTAAATGCGCAGACTTGAGTAAAGCAAATTGCTCTTCCTGATATGGGTGGCTCTCCTCCTGTTTTACTCAGGCCCCAGTCAGTTGAAGGCCTGAATAGAACAAGCAGGATTCCCCTCTCCTGAGTCAGAGTAAATCCTGATTGTGTTCAAACCGGGACACCAGTTTTTTCCTGCCTTTGGACTTGACCTGAAACACTGGCTCTTCCTGGGCCTTGCGCCTGCCAGCCTTTGGACTGGAATGACACCGTTGGCTCTCTTGGGTTTCTAGCTTACCTGTTCACTCTGCCGATCCTGGCACTTGTCAGCCTCCAGTAAGCACACTCCTTATAATAAAAGTACATTATATAGTATATATTTTACATAGAATTCATTATAAAGCATAATTTATATGTTATGTATTAATGTAATGTAATAATATAACAATATAATTATATTAATCAATATAACATTAGTGTATTCTACTTATTTATTTATTTATTTATTTATTTATTTATTTATTTGCCAGGGTTCTCCAGAGAAACAAAACCAGTAGGATGTATACTGAGTACAGTGTGTGTGTGTGTGCACAGACATACACATGTACTCTATTCAACATACATTCTGTTGTTTCTCTGTCTCTGGAGAACCCTTACTAATATGTACACTATAATAGTAAACATTTATTTCTCATTCACATAGATTGGAGGGTTAGTGTGGTTGGCTCCGCTTTAGTTGCTGACCAGGGTCGCTCCGATCTTCATGGTTCATTCCAGGACCCATTTGAGAGGCGACAGCTACTCAGTACACAGCTTTTTTGGCAATGGTGAATATGCAACCTAATCACATATTGCAAGCTTTATCTTGCTTCTGATCTGCTAACATCCCATTGCTCGAAGCAAGTCACGTAGCTAAACCGAAATCTAGGGTGTTTTGTCCGTCATGAGGCCTGGACAGTGGCGCGGACGTCTACTGTTCCTACAGAGGAATGATCCGTTGGGACCACTAATTCAGTCGACTACTGAAGGCGGTGTAAAAGTCAGAAATTTCATGCAGTTGTGAGAATTGTAGAATTATAATTATACCCAACAACGTGGATGAATCTCACAGACATAACCTGAGTGAAAAGAATTTTATACTGTGTGATTTCATTTGCACAAAGTTAGAACAATTAGGCAAGACTAACTGGGATTATGAGAATAATGAATATTCTTTATCTGGAAAGGGGATGTAAGGGAAGTTTCCGGGGTACTGGATAATGTACTGTTGATTGGTCTGTGCTACTTACATACGTGTATTCTGAGAAAATTCTTCAAGTTGTATATTTATTTGTGTATTTTCTGTATATATGTTGTATTTCAATAAAAAGTGTAGATACTGTGTATGTGTAGAGTGGGCTTCCTTGTGTGTAGAAAGGAGGAATAGGTTATTTGTACATGCTTGCTTGTATATGTACAAAATATGTCTCCAGGTTATATAAGAAATCGATAGCATATCTTGCTTGGGTTAGTGAAAGACAGAACAGGAGGGAGATTTTTTGAGATATGTTTAAGATAAGTTCATAAAAGATGGACACATCCCACACTTTATTTATTAGAGCTCGTGTAAATGATGCTATCTGTTATTGATTTTGTGTCATAAGAACATACCTTGGCAAATCAGTTCAGTTCCGTTTTAGATAAGATTTTATATTAATTAAACTGGTGAAATGAAATCATCACTATTGGCAGTTTACGAAGGACGGAGAGTGATGTATATATCTATGTAAAGCTAATGTGACTGCATGGCAGAGACCTGCACAGTGCACATTCTCACGGCAGCTAGGACTGAAGATGCCGTTAGCTGAGAACATTAACTTGATCATTGGTGAAAAGACACATGAAATAAAGTAATCCAGGGGCCAAAACCAAAATGTACTATCAGTCAGTGTTCAGCAGCTGTTACCAGTCACCAGTCAATGGAGACATTGATTGGGTTAACAACACCGCCATTCGTTAGGCTGCAATTTTGTCTCCAGACTGCCATTTTGCTATTATGCAAATTGGTTTTATGTAGGAGTCAGTGAATGACAGATCCCCTGTCTCTGCCTACACTTACCTCTACCTCTCAAAAGTTTATTGTCACCAAAATGATTTCTTGGCAAGGAGCAACCTGAAAAACTCTTGTGGTTGTGCAATTGGCTGGTTCATTACCTGATTGAGGTTAATTTTTGGTAATTACAAATATTTTGTCATCACATTTTCTGCTTCTGGATAGAATGAATATGTTTATTTAAATCTGATTCGGGAACCACTCAGAGTAAGTGGAAATGACTATAAAGTACATAACTAGCTCTTAGTTTTTTGTGTTTTAGCGTCTGTCTCCACCCTATCTAATCATATATATATTTTATTCCTGCCTTCCTTAAAAAAAACTCCTGCCTTTAAAGCAAGAAATTATCTGATTGCGTTCTGGCTGTTTTTTAAAAAATGAATTCTTTTTAATGGTGTAAACAGAGAAATCATCTATATTTATACTAAATCTGTTATTAGTCAAGTTTATGTCTCATTTCTTAAAATTCTTCTATAAATATTTATTATGATTTTGTTCTTTATATAGTTTAACCTGTGTTATATTGTTATTTCCATGGAAATTTCTGGGCCATTTCTAAATAAATGTCTTAAAAGGGAACGTCTATAGCAGAGGGTCCCTTCCTGAACTTATATGTCCTTCCATGTATCAAAAATAAAGTGAAGTTCTTTCCGACTGAAACTGAAAAGAATTACAGCGGAGGGATGATCAGAGATTTATTTCATTATTTGCTAGGTCTGATTGATACATACTTCTGATCCAGACAGTGTACGGAAGTGTGACCTGTGTGTGTGCACTCAATTCTGTAGACCCAGGAGCTGCCTGTCACCCAGTCCTTTGACTGTAACTGATCAAGAGGTTCAGTCCCCCCTTTCCTTACCTCTCACAGGTGGAGGAGCTGCTGATGGCCATGGAGAAGGTAAAGCAGGAGCTGGAGTCCATGAAAGCAAAGCTGTCCTCTACTCAGCAGTCTCTGGCAGAAAAGGAAACTCATTTGACCAATCTTCGGGCCGAGAGAAGGAAACACTTAGAGGAAGTCCTGGAGATGAAGTAAGTGTTTTAATCTTATTCTTCATACATGTGCTAAATAGCAGCACTTGTTTTCATTGCTTTCCTCTTCCGGACCAGTTTATTGGCTCCGACACGCTAGGCCTCCTTTTACTGCTATCTTGAATTTCTTACTCCCTAGAACAAATTTGGGACAAATCCTGGTCACATAGAATTATTTTTTACTCCTCTTCATTGAATTTTAAAGTCTCGTAGAGTATGTGTTTGTATCCGGTTCCCTCTCTTAAAACTCTGAAAACTTCTGGGACGTTTTGGCAAACTATCAGGCTTATTGAGATAACTGTTGTTTCTGAGGTCATATGATAGCTAGGCAATTTTTAAAGAATTGTTTTATTATAAACCTTTCCAAAGTTACACAAAAGTAGAGAGAATCAATAATGAACCCTCGTATTCCTGTCTCCCATATTTAACAATTAATGTTTTGCTGCACTCATCAGTCAATTTTTATAAAATTGTCATTTTTAGCAAAATTTTGCTGTGCATTATTTTCCTCCTCGCCCCACATCTTGTGGCTTCTAGTCTGTTGCAAAGCATATGTACATCTGGTAGTACATAATTGATGATTCTTTTTCTTCTCTGTGACTTTGAAAAATTCTGGTGTCCTTCTCTTCAAAATAAGTGTCTCTCTTTTGAAAGTCCAGTTGAACTGTCTCCTTTACTATCCCCAACCCTCAGCCTTTCCTCGTTATCTCATTTTCATTTTACTGAAACTAAATGTATCCTGGGATCCCTCAGTTACCTTGACCTCGGTAGTTATCTGGTCGTTTTTGCTGTTGTTGTTGTTGTTTGTATTCTGTCTCAGAGGAGAGACTCCTTCCCCTTCATGATGCCAGCTTCCTATCTCTGTCCCAGATTTCAGGCAGCGGTCCCTCCTTGGCATTCTTCCTCCATTAGTTTTTCTCTCACATGACGCTTAACTCAGTTTCTGTTAGCTCCTTCTTCTCTGCGTAATGTGCAGTCTCTCTGATATAATGGAAACAAACTTTTCTCAGCCCAGCTAGTGCTTTAAGCTAACATTCCCTCTTTTTTCTGCTACTTTGAGGTATTGATGAATGTTGAATACCAGAATTATAGAGTAGCAGAGGATGTTGCCATGATACCTTAGTGTGAATTTTCATGGTATTTCGTTACTGTGATACCATGACAGCAACCCAAGAATTGAGGAAGCACATATTGGGTGTCACCTGTGCTTATGGATTATTAGGCCACTGTGCAAGGTTAACAGATGCTCACCTTTTAGCAAAGCATTACAGACAATCTGGTCTTGGAAGTGGTGAATACTTGAAGCAGAAATGATTGATATGCTGGGGAAATGGAGATTAGGGTTCTGAGTATCACCATGAGAAGAAAGCCTGTAAATATACTTCTTAGGAGCAAATGATTGAAAGAGGTGAAAGACATTGGTAGTAAAATTCAAATCTTGATATTGTGGAGATGGAGTAGTGGAGATAATTCTTAGGTGGTAAAGAGTAAAGTCACTTGATTTGAAGAGGTCTGGGAGCCATTCCTAGAACGTGGTAGAAGATAGAGTTGGGGAGGCTTAAAGTAATTAGGAAAATGGAAGGAAGATGGACATAATTTGGGGGGAGACAAGGTGTCATATGTGATTTTTTTAAGCAGGCGCTGGTACTGCTAAGGCAGAAGTGTGTGTGTGTGTGTGTGTATTGTTTGTGTTGTCTCCTCTAGGTATCAGCATCTTGTATTATTTGTCAGATCTTTCCCACTCAGATCAAGTGACTTTGTAGCAAGATAGTGGTGTGTTTGTATAAGGATTTTCCTTTACTATTAGTACTTTGAGAAGATGTGAAATAATTTTTTTAAAGAATGCTTGACTTTAAACCATGCAAAGGGAGTTGTGTCTAATTTGTTTTCCACACACGGAACTGAACTCTGTTGTGAACTTCCGTTGCCAACTTAGGTTGGAGGTTACATTTCTGAAAAATACTATGACTAGCACAACTTTTTTTGGTAGGATCAAGCACTTACACAATAAGGCACGGGGTAAGTAATTAAAATATATAAAGAAATTTATGTGAATAACACAGAAATTTAATAAATGTCAACAAAAGTTCTAAAAATAAAGGGCAAAAACCTGGCTCTGGCATCACCTATATCACCTCCTTCAGTTGCTCAGGATTTGTGGCTGTGGCATCAGTGTCCTTGCCAACTTAAAGTTTTAAATAGTTCTTGCTTTAATTTTCACTTAAATTTCTCCTGGTTTTTATCTTTCATTTTCCGTCTTACTAGGATTATTTAATACCTTCCTTTTCGTAAACCACCTCATCACTTGGGCCTGACCTTCTACCCCTGAACTGTAGAGAGAGGGGTGGTTTTTAACCGGCGGTCTCTGTTTGGGGTGCCCTGTGAAGCGCCCCACGTGGTTCCACCGAGTGCTGTCCTGTTCTTTTCATCTAGAACAGTGAATTGAAACCCCTGTTTTTCTTGAATGTAGGTTTAAGTTTGGCATACAAGTAAATGTAAAGTGGTGATTCATAAAACCTCAGTTGAAAACTATACAGTTAACCTAACATAATTACACACAAAACACTACGAATAGTAACACGCTGTGGGTTCTGATGCAGTAAACTTTCTGTTCCTTTTCAGTATGCAGCTGGCCAAGGGAATAGACAGTTTTCTGCTGTATTTGGGACCCCGCTCCGTATATTGAACAAGTTGTGCTAATCATCTGTCCAGGGATTTTGCATTTCACTTCATTCCAAAGTCAATTTGAAAGGCATTTATTCCCTCCAAGTAATTCTTCACAATACTTGCCTCTGATGAACTATGGCAACTACTAGGCGCGTACTTCCCAGAAGAGTCTGACTTCTGACTGTCACTTATGAGCTCCGTGACTTCAAGTCATTTAATCTCTCCGTGCCTCAGTCTTTTCATTTTTAAGTGGTAATAATAATTATTCCAGCTTCATAAAGTATTCATGGCAATAACATAAGAAATTATTAATATGTAGAATTGAGAACAGTGCCTGGCACAGGGAACACTTAATAGCAGGTATTATTAGTTTGTATAAGTATTTTCTGGTGATGATTTGTAGGAAAACAAAAATATTTAAGGAAAATTTAAAAGGAGAAAGGCAATATTTTACTTTTGGCTGTTGCCAAGGACAGCCAGGTTCCTCACTCTATAATCATGACAGGACCCACCATATTTTAAAGATTTGCATTGTTTAATTATTGATAATTGAGTAAGTAAAAGGACTTGTTTATTATAACCAGAAAACGTGAAATGTAGAAGAAATATGAGGGCAATGCAATGTTGCAAAAGAGACCAAAACACGCATATAAGTGAACCTGAATCTAGAATAAGAAGTTTTCCTGAGGAAAGGGGCTGTTGGCCCATTTGTATAGAAAATTCTTTAGTAAAGCACTAGAATAGTCTAGTTTTTTCGAATAATCCTGACCTAGTCAAACCAAAAGGAATGTCCTAATAGTTAAGTATCTGTTACAAGTAAGTGGTGACCCTGAGTTGGGGCGATGTGAAACTGTTCCCTTGGCAACCTGCCAGTGGTTATTCAGTAGAAACATTTGAGTTGGTTAGCCAGCCCCAAGGAGGAGGAGCGTTCTTACTGGCACTTCCCACATTGGTGGTTCATTTCCTTCTGCTGCGGATTTGTTAGCCATTACTGTTTTTTATTCTGCTTTTATGTTCGCCCTTTCCCTAAGAAAGAAAGGATGAATGGGAGAAGGGGAAAAAATAATGAACAACAGCTCTAATAACCTTAAAAAAACTTTAAGTATCAGTTCAGGTGATGAGCTTCACTATTAAGATTTCTAGGTGAGCTGGCTCATTTTCTACTGCCCTGCATTCAGACTCCTATTATAGTCTCACCCTATGTTGGCATTACAAATAAAGCTTAAAAGACTAATTTTTCATTTGGAATAAAATTTTTATCAAACTATGAATTTGACTACTCTGAAACCTAGTTTGTTAGGGGAAGTGGTAAAAGCTCTTTAGCTTCACTGAGAATCCATAGCTGTCTGGTAAGTAGCACCCCAATTTTAAAGTTGGCAGAGAAATCCAAACCTCTGTGCACTAAATTATGCACTCCTGGGGTGCCTTTTGGCTAAGGAAAGATCTGACTTTCCACAAACAGAAAATAAAATTTTATATGTACCTAAAAAGAGTCCAGTGATATAATCTGAATTCTCACATTTAAAAAATTCTTGCTTGTTAAGAGAGAAAAATAGAATATGCTATAGGACCAAAAAACACATAGAAAATGGTTACTGGAAAAAGTTCAGACTATTTGGAGATGGAACAATTAGATGATCAGTCTATTACACCTTGAATAATTAAAACAGTTTATTTTAAATTATTTTATCTCCTGATATCCTGCAGTATTTCATTTTAAAATTTATTGTAGAGTTGCTGGCATGTAAAAAACAACGCATTTGCAGATTTGTAAGTCTTCCAAATTAACCACAGACTTGAAAATAATTATGTGAATTATAGCCTAGTAACGATATAAGAACATCTGTATGTTTTGTAAAGCCACACTTACTTATTCTTCCACCAAATGCCTGTAGAGCCATTAGACAACTGATAGAGTTGGAAGCATTTTCACAGTGCCCTAAAATTCTAAGGTTAAGTATTTCGTAGGAAATTACATAAAGTAATATGAAAATTCCCTACACTTGCATTGAAAAAAGAAATAAAAAAGACTATTCTGTATAGCATAGCAATAAACAACACTAGCAGGACAAGTCATAATTAAAATTATAAGGCAAAATTTGTATTATCTATTATATAATCAGCTATCCCTTGGGACTTTTGGACTTCCTCCCTAGTCTTGGTTAACTCTTTAGTTCTGCGTCCTCTTTTTCTACCCTGATACTCAACTTTCTTATGCTGTCCACCTTACAGAATGTGTGATCTCTACTGTTTCTAACATCTTTGCTCATCAGAACTAATAGTTTAGTTGGAGCCCTGAGTTACAGGACAAGGGTGGGCATGGCTTGATTAAATATAGTAATTTTAGAGTTCCTTATGTCTTTCTGCTTCTAAACTTTGACCATGGTGCTCAGCTTTTCACAAGATGAGGCATGTGTATTACATATTTTTCTCAAATATTTTCATTTTCTTGTGACCTAAATTGGAATCAATTACAAATTACCCTCAATATTCTTTGCCTTTATCCTCCTTTAAAGCCTAAGCTCATTCCTCCTTTTAGCCATTTAGGGTCAGATGTAACTTCCAAACAGAAGAAACTACATTCTTTAAAAATATATATGCTCTTTAATGATATAATCATGCTTTTTAAAAAAGGCTCAAATAGCTGGAGTAATCTTTAAGTAGCAAGTAAAGAACTGAGCTTTTCTGATAAAGGTCCACAAAGTACCTCTATTTTCCAGGTTTTAGAATTTCTTCTCTTACCCTGTCAATATATGTTTTGTGCACAAGAATGGTCTCACCTGCTCAGGATGAAATTAAGAGTATAGGTCATCCTTTCTCCCAAAGGGGAAGGGAGTAGGATTAGTGAACTATTTCTTACTTTTCATTTTCATCATTTTCATTCTGCTGGGGGTATACCCTAGCCTCTTCTGTTAAGTATATAAGAATCAGTTAAAAAGTTAGCTGTTACAAATAGATAACCTGATGCCTTAAACTAATGGCAATACACATTGTAAGAAAATCTGTTAACTAAGATATCAGGATGAGAGGTGTTTGAGGTTTGGGATTTTTTTTTTTAAATCTTTTCCTTTCAGGATCTTCCTTTTCAATGTTTTTCAGAGAATGCCAAAAACGTAGTTACTCATTCTGTAAATGGGTAAAACTTCCCTCAAGCTTTGGATGCAGAAGATAGTAATTCATCCATTTAATCATAAGCTTTTCTTATCAGAGGATCCTGAGTAAAAGAGGATTATAAAATGCTCTTTGTAGCAAAGAATATGTTTACATTTTAAGTCAGTTTGGTTACCCATAAAAAAGGGATAATAATAGTTAGACACACCTTTTTGGGTTGTTTTGAGGATCAAATGAAATGTAGTAAGGAAAATACTTTGATATTGGTGAGGTCCAGTATTTGTAAAACATGATACAACTGAAAATCCAATCACACTTAATTTTTCAGGTCTGTAGTTTTGTCATTCTGAAATGAAAAGGTTTCTTAAATCTCTAAGATCTCTGTGGTTTTAAAAATGATGTGGTTCTTTGACTAGGTGATCTTCTCAGGTCCCTCGATTCTGTAGTTGTAAATGCTCTAAATAAATCAGAAAAGTAAAATACATAAACAGTATATTGAGAATAAATTGGGAGTCATATATCCATGAATTCTTGGCTGAGAACTAGGGTGCGCATTCACTGGATGAGAATACCCAAGCCTTAGCAGAGACTGGCCTGGCATGGGAATGAAAGTGGAATTGTGATACTAGAGGCAGAGCAGTGCTGAGGAATTAGGACTTTCAGCCTGGTCAGATAGCAAAGTCCTTGTTAAAACTTCAAATGTTTTGCCAAGATAACAGAAAAGCTAGGGTTTAGGAGTGGGGACCGTGACCCTACTCCTAAAGCCTACTATAAAGCCTACTATAGCCCTAGCCTAACGAAACTTAAAGCCCCAAGAAAGTCTGTAGAGGAGATAGAATTGAGAGGTCTGAGAAATATCCTGAGCTTTCAACAGATCACCCTAACAGAAGATAAATCCAAAGCCTACACATGTTTGAGATCAACTGTTAACTGAATTACTCACTAGACTAAAAATTATTGCTCTCCAGAAGAAAATAACAGAATATAGAGTCTTTATAGTGCATCATCTACTGACCAGGGCATCTAATCCATGGCCTATGAGCTGCACACAGCTCAGGATGGCTATGAATGTGGCCTAACACAAAATTGTAAATTTACTTACAACCTTTTTTTTGCTCATCAGTTTTCATTAATATTTGTATATGTAATGCGTGGCCCAAGACAACTCTTCTTTTTCCAGCATGACCCAGAGATGCCAAAAGGTTGGACACCCTTCTACAATATGCTGTGTTGGATTTTTAAAAATTGCCAGACATGCAAAGAAATAGTAACGTGATCTATAGTGAAGAAAAACATGTAGTAGGAATCAACTCAGAGAAATTCTAATGGATTTAACAGATAAAGACTTTAAAGTCACTCTTGGGAATATGCTTAAAAGACTTAAAGGAAAATGTCATATTGATGATAAAAGAGATAGGAAACCTCAGCCAAGGAAGGAAACTGTTTTTCAAAAATGGAAATTTGAAGGCTGACATTGAAATTAAAAATTCACTGGGCGGTCTCAATTACAGATTACAGCTGTCAGAAGAAAGAGTCCATAAATTTTAAAACAAATCAATGGAAATTATTCAGTCTGAGTAAGAGACACGGTAAATAAGTGAATATATACTTAGGGAGCTTTTTTTCTCATACTTTCCTTAAAAACAACTGACCATTTAAAGCAAAAATAACATTGTAAGGTTGAATTTATAATGTATATAAAAATGAAAGATATGACAATACTAGCGCAAAAGATTAGGAGGGTGGAATTATACTGTTGTAAGGTTGCTAGCTTTGTGAAGTAGAAAATTTGAAGTGTTGTGAAGTTTTATACCTTTTCATCTAAATAGACTTTGATGATTTCAAGATGCATATTGTTAGTTTAGAGCAACTACCAAAAGTTAGCCACAAAAACAAATATTTAAATAACTGAAAGTTAATGTAGAAAATAAAATATACTACAAGTTGTTTCATTAACTTAGAAGAAAAAGCACAGGAAAGGAATAGGAGAGGAATGAAGACTAGAAGGGATAAATGGGTGAAGGATATAAATTCAGCATTTCAACATTTAGGTCAAAACCAA
>VMDR010016445.1:0-21142 GCA_007922815.1 Macrotus californicus
TTATCAAAAGAAATAATTAACAGAGCAAAGAGAGAAAGCCGCGAGAGGGAAAAGATATTTGCAATACATATAAGTGATAAAGGACTCATAGTCAACATATATAAAGAACCTTTCAATCCAAAGAAAGAATTACCTAACAAAATAAGAAGTCACGAACAAGGAATTTAAAAAAGAGGAGAGCCACGTGGCTATTGAGTATTTGAAACAATTCTGAATTTCATTATTCTTTAGGGAAATGCCAAGGAAAGTCATAACGATACACCTGAACATACTCCCTAGAACAGTTAGGACTCGAAAGACACGCAAATGTGATGTTGGTGAAAGGTGGAGCCCCTGGAACTCTTAGACACTGCTGGTGGGAGCCAGATCAGTGGTTGAAATACTTTGGAAAGCTCTTTGGCCGTGTCTATTAAATGTGAACAGTGCTTACTCAGTAACCCAGAAATTCCATTTCTGGATATACCTAACAAAAGTAAACAGAGGTGGGCAGTAAGAGGCAAGTGCAAGAAGGTTCATTTCAGCATTATTTGTAGCAACCCAACAATAGAAATAATTTGTATGTCCATCAACTGTAAAACTGATAAATTAAGGGTAGGGCATTTATACAATAGAATACTATAAAGCAGTGAAATGAGCAAATGCTGCTACAATAAACAAGAAACACAGATAAATCTCAGAATCACAATTCTGAGCAAAAGAACCCAGACAAGACATAATACAGAGTTCATAATTCTATTTACAAGGAGAACAAAAACAGGCAAAACTTAAAACAGTCTATTAAGCTGGAAATCAGGAGCGTGGTTAGCTTGGAAGGTGAAAAGTGTGGCTTTGACAGGGGTTCCTGGGATGCTGGCAACGTTCTGCCTCTGCATCAGCGTGCTAGTTTTAGCAGCACTTTCCCTTTGTGATAATTCTTTCGGCAGTGAACTTGTGATGCTTGTATCTTTTGTACATGAGCTATACATTGATAAGAAAATATATTTTAAAAACTGAAAAAAAAACGTAGCTCTGGGACAAAGCAGCTGGTGGAAAGAACACCCAACTAAAAAACTGGGAGTTCCAGGTTCTAGTCCCAGCTCTGTTACTTAAAGCTTTAAAATTCTTGGTAACTCTTCATCAATCTGAATCTCAGATTTTGCATCAGTGAAGAGGATCCCTGCGCATTTCACAGGGTAGTCTTAATTATTAAATGAGATCATTGTGAACTGTTTTATAAACTCTTAAGCACCCTATAAATATATGATTAGACTAGCAGGTAAATTGTAGATTCAGAATGTGTGTGTATATATATATATATATATATATATATATAGAGAGAGAGAGAGAGAGAGAGAGAGATTGTAAATATTGACTTTCTATCAATAAATACAAGTTTTTAAAATTAGGAAATTTGCCATTATAAATACTGGTTTCAGATTACTATTATTTTTAACACAGGAAGATCTTGCAATCTTCGGCTCAAATCCCTGACAGTGACATAGGTGAACCTAAGTCGTGCTGCTCCTCTGTCAGTGGACCCTATTTGTCTCACCAGTCTCCCCTCCACATTCTTACTGCTGGACTGGTTCTTACCAGTCTAGGATATAAGTTTGGGATCCATAAAAATGTTATTTTAAAAGATTAAACTTGTCTAAATCAAAAAAGGCAATCAGATTACAGAGGTCCAGACTGAGCCAAAGAGGTCAGGGTCTGCTGGACAGGGAGCCCGCTCACTCTGCCACTCTCTCCCCTGCAGACTCCTTCTAGAAGGCATCCCTTTTAGAGAGCTTAAGTGGGGAAAGTGCCATTGAATCAAAATGTATCACTGAAACATCTCAAATGCCAATGGCAAGTGCAGATGGGCTGTGCATTTGGTTCAACAGCAGGTACCTGCCAGACGTGCACAGCATGGGGTGTGATGTGCAGAGCCAGTTGGGGTGTGACTCTGCCCTTTGGGAACTTAGGATCTACTTAGAGAGGCAGCTCCCATGCAGGAACCTGTTGGCCCAACAAGGAAAGTAAATGCCAGAATAAGAGCTGCAAACAGATTGAGCACTCTGGGGTTCCAAGAAGGAGCAATCACTGAACTACAGAAAATCCAAGAAGGCTTTTTAGAAGGAATGAAGTCATTGAGATATGGACCTAAAATTCAATAAGCCAAGGCCATTCTGCCCCCTCTTCCTAGGGAGAGTTATCCCATGACCCCTATGGTAATGGCCAATGAGTTGGAGTCAATTTGGGATGAGTGCTTTTACCCCACATTATCCAATCACTCTGCCCAGACAAGAATGACTAAGAGGAGATAGGAATACGACAGATGCCTTTACCTTCTATCCTAAGTAAATGTACGAGGATCTGAGGATTTCACTAATGAGCTTTTTTAAAAAAGACCCTTTCTTAGAATTATATTTAGTAAATAGACTGTGGTATGGAATTAGAACAAACTCTGAATGACTTAGCCTATAGTATTTTGTTCAAAACTAATGCCTTGATGCGTTCCCTGGATTACCTGTCCTCTGCAATGCTGGAGGAGGGGGTTTGGCAGGGGGGAAGGGTTGGTGACAGAGAGGGAAAATGCCTGGTGTCCATATATTCAAGGAATTCAACTTTTGCTTCTATAGACAATAGTATGTTAAAGACTCAAAACAATTCTTCAAGGAGGAATCCTGTTTAAAATTTGACATTGCTAAATATTGTTGATTAACATCTTCTATTAACACTGATAGAATCAATGTTCCTCAAGGGACTTCTCTTCCAAGGCTTATTTTTTTGAGTCTGAGCCCTCAGACGGTGTGGAAAACAAGTGTTCTGAATTTGTGTGTCATATTTCTCTCCCCTACACATTTAGAGACAGATCTTTCTAATGCCTATTGGAGGCTATGCAACATTTCACCCTTTCGATTGGGAGGTTGATTCAGAGGAGGCAATTTTAAGAAATTTCGGACTACACAGAACAGTACTCCTTAAACTTTCTAGGCAAATACCCCCACAGAAACTAAGTTACCAACTAAATCTACCTTAACTCTCCTCACTTAACTCTTTCTACACACAGACTGCACACACATACAAGAGAGAGTACAGAACTTTCACGTGAGTAACTAAGCTTTCTCCATTTAAAAATGATAATACAATTATTAAAAGAAAAAAATTCCTTTAAAAATATGTATGAGTGCCTACAGTGTGTCTGACATTTTGCATACAAAATCTCAACTAAACCTCACAACAATTAAAGAAAGTAGAGATAGGAAAACAGACCCAGAGGGGGCATGCTTACAAAAAAGCCTACAGCCAGCCAATATTCAGATTCTAGATTAAAGTTGAGGGTGTGCGTGTGTAATTACACTGGTCAGAAAAACAACATAGTAAAGGTTCAAACTTTAGGGCCCCCAAATCAACCTGAATCACTTGTTAAAATGTAAATTTCTAAGTGCCACCCTCAACATTCTGATTCAGGGTGTGGGTAGGCAGGAGGCAAAACACCCCAGGGAGTCCTCCGTGTGTTCAGTAGGCCACAGCTGAGACATTTGGAGTAGAATGAGATCCTAACATTAAAGGCTTGGGCTCCAGAGTCAGAAGTCTGGGTTTGCATGCTGGTGTGGCACACATCCAGAGGGATTGAGTGGCCTTTCCAGGTTCACAGTGAATGAAGTATGAAGTATTCACAGGAAAACAAAGGTAATATTAACTACCTGCAGAGTTACTGTGGGAGCTATATCAGATTGTCCATGCAAATCATTGAGTCTAGAACATGGTATTTAATTCTAGCCACCACCTACTGAGCTTTAATATTAGCTTCAGGCCACACAGCTCCCTTGCCCCCCTTACCTCATCCATATCTCCTAATTGCCAGTATTGTGCTCTTTCACCCTGTGCAATGGCTTCCAGGAAATGCTAACCTTCCTACTGAAGAGGTTCAGAACAGGTCTCCCCAAAATGTATAACTTTGGCATGTATATTATTTTGAGCTTAAGACAACTGAGACCCTCCAGGCTCACACGCAACTTCTATCGTTCCCTTACCTACCTAGAAGAATCTAAATTGTGGGCTTTAACCATAAGAAAAGTTATTACCAGTAATAACTTTGTTATGACCTATCTATAAGGTAGGACAAACATCTGATCACTAAATATCTGTTTTTCTTAGCTTCCCCTCTGAAGCCTAGGGCTCTTACGTCATCCCTTAGCTCAGAATGTCAATCATACCTCATTTTACCTTTCCGTCTTAGAACCTCTCAGGTTCATGGGTTCTCTGACTCACTCAGGCATATGTGGGGTTCCCGTACATGCACATGTAGTTAAATTTGGTCTCATGTCAATGAAATTATTACAGCAGTCAGAAGAACTTAGAAAGGTAGAGGAAAATCCTCATCCCTTTCTGACATGATCTCAAAGGAAAATGATCAAGGGCCCTTCCTCTCAGGCTAATAACTCTTATTTCATTTTCTGCCAGTCTCTGTCTCCAACTTTGCCTTTCCAGGGCTTTAAATTGACAGTATTCATTCTAGCATTTCAGAATTTAAGCAATATCTACTTTTTTTATTTTTTTTGTGAATCAACTCTACCAAATAAACATGTGTTAGAGGATATAAGGGTACAAGAGACATAAGCCATACCTTTTCACATGAGAATTTTGGCAGTCTCGAAAAAAAATAATGCACAAATTTAAACAATTGAAGATGGTATATGAGTATATGTCAATATATAGTAGAGACTAGAAGGCCTAGTAAAGCTCAAAACACGGAGAAATAAATTTGTCCTGACATGAGCATAACCAAACCTCAAGGAAGCCATGGAACCTGAGTTAGACAAAGAAGGAGGGAAGAATTTGTGTTGTGGTTTGTGAGAATTCTGAACGCAGGCATACCTCATGTTATTGCACTTGGGCTTCATTGCACTCCGCAGATGTTGTGTTTTTGACAAACCGAAGGTAAGACCCTCCCCCAGCAAAAAGATCATGACTCACTTTATTGCGGTGGTCTGCAACTGCAGGACCTCCAAGGTTTTCCTTTGTGTGCAGATGGAAAGGCAATATTATAGCACCTTGCTTCTGAAAGCTCTCAAATGTGTGGTCAGAGGATCAGCCACCTCAGCGTCACCTGGATGTCAGAAATAAACACGCCCAACCCCAGACTTCCCTAACACAGACTTTCCAGAGTCTTCATTTTAACAAAATCTTTAAGTGACTCAGGTGCATGGAGGTTTGGGAGGCAGGAGTAAAATAAGTACCCAAGTACCTGCCACTCAGTTTCAACTGTTACCAACACACGGTCATCTCGTTTCATTTGTGACTCCGCCCACTTTCTTACCTCCCTTTTGTGTTATTTGAAAGGAAACCCAAAAAGCCCTATGATTTCATTTGTAATTGCTTCACAAGGCACATCTTTAAAAGACATGGTCTCTTAAAAAGAATAATAACTACAAGACAGTTATTACATCTAAAAGTATAATAGTTCCTGAATATCATTAAATATTATGGAAGGATTTGACTAGGTAAGGAAGAAGAATATTCTATTCTGGAAGAATCTTAGAGACTTAACGAGGCTGCTTGGAGCTGTTAGTCTTCTCGGGATTAGGAAATTATAAAACTGAATAATGCCCACAAAATTACCACATGTAAAGCACAGTATGTTATTAATAATAATGTCAAATGCCTTTTGGCTGGTGTTGTATATGGGGAGGATCACAAAACTAAAATCAAAAAAGCAAGGAGGGGTGCACTATTAATAAGTGGCTTACCAGGAAGTAAAAGGGACTAAAAATGTTAAAACAAAACAAATGAACCCCAAAAAATCTGAATAACTAGGCTGTTAAAAAACTAAATCTCTAACACCGCTGCTGAAAATTCTAGTTAAAACACAGAGATTTAGAACCATCATTACAACAACATTTGTCTGAAAGAAGGGATCAAACCCCCGAAATGCCAGCTTGGGTATAAATAGTTGTTAAAGGCTGAAGCAGATCCCAGGTATGTGGCTAAAACTTATGGAAAGATCTATAATCTCAGGGAGCTTTCAAGGACCTTGCCCCCACTGAACCAGGTGACTTAAATGACAACAGAAGCCTAATCACAAAATGAACTATTCTAAGCTGTTTGGGGGATTTAGATGAGAGAGAGGGGTGTGATAGTATTCGGTTTTATAACGTTCAGTATGTATGAAGGTAGAAAAGATGAAGAAAATCAGATACATTGGAAACAAGACCACAAACAAAGCCGAATGATTACAGAGTATGATAAAATGGTTCATTTCTGTGTCTCAAGGGTACTCCAAGGGGAATCTAAAAATCATGGCACATTGTAGGAAGATAAATTTGGTCTGAAGAAGGTTAATTTCTAAGGGACCCTAGATGTCAGAATGAAGAGCTGGAACTTAATTCCACTGGCCGAAGGAAGCCCCAGGAGTCTTTGATGGGATAAAAACATCTCTTCAGGAAGGTGAACCTCACAACAGCAGTGAGCAAGAGCAGGAGCCTAGAAGTGGGAGGACCAGGGAGGGGATTGCTGAAATAATCCTGGCACGAAGAGATAAGCCCTGGAATGGTTCAAGAAGGTCAACTGAATGTCAGCCTTGAGAGTTACATCAGCTTCTCTTCACATAACTTAAACTTCCCCTCTGTCCCACTCAGGACCCCATGATCACCAACTGAACATCCACCACCTGCCTCAGGAATGTGGCCACCCACATCAGGGGGAGATCTGGAGTATCGTGATAGGGAATACATGACTCCAGATCTCCATCAAATGAGCTCCAGTGAAACTTCATTTACATACTGGAATGTTTCTGAACAGTTTGCTAAGATGGAGAAAAATGTTATTCACCTGAGTTTCTTTAACAATGTGAGTGTCTTCTGTTGAACAGAGTGATGGATTTATCTGGACAGGATGGGGTGATTAAAGCTTGAAGCAGAGGCTACATCTATTTCGTTTTCCCCAGAGAGAGATGGACAGAGCGAGAGAGGAGAGGGAACCAGGAAAAATGAGCAGAGAGAAGTGCAAGTGTGACCGTGGGAGATGGTGTCCAGTGTGATGGGACATCTCCCCATGACCCTTTACACTGGCAGTACAGCTACCAAACATGCAAGATAAGTGCTGCAAGTGGACCTATCTGTCTCCAGGAATAAACCAATTAAAGAGCAGAGTGTCAGCAAACCTGAAATGTAGCTTATATGAGCAATTAAACTTCTGCAAGTCAGATGTGAGTGCATCTCTTAAAGGAACTCTCTCATGAGCCCTTTAACAAAATGAAGAACTCATGCCCCAGTTTATCTGGCTGGCAATTAAGGTGCTTGACTCTCAGATATCCTTATACTGGAGTGGTCCCGTAACTCCTCCCTGAAAGCATGACAGGCAACAGAAAGCTGGGTTACATGATTTGTAAACTATTTACTGTTTGAAAGAGGGCTAGGGGGTGGGGATGTGGAAGGAAAGTTTGGATGCCTTCCCAGGACCTGGCTGAGCGATGTGCCTCCTCTCACCTGGATAATGATGTTGTCAGGGGCTGACTGAGGGATGAGCAGGGTCATGGTGGTTCTCTATTCCTCACTAATGTCCCCATCCGAGCATCCATTTTCTCATTTACGATCTCCTTGACACCGACTCTATTTACACGGCATCGGGATTAATCAGCCAGGAGTTTTTAGCAGCAGGAATCCGGCAATCCGTGTAACTCAGCATGGCAGCAGGACATTATCACCAGCTAGGCAACATTCGTTCTGTATGATCACCGTCTCCAGGGAACATGCTGTGTGATAGGACTTCAGGTGCTGGAGTCATAAACCATCACGCTCATCCCCCAGCGACTGTGTGACACCTTTCTCAAGGACAGCACGGAAAGCCACACAGTTGATCCAGCCTGATTTATTAGCAGGATCGGCAAGGGCATCGCAGAAGTTTCAATCACTGGCTGCTGCAGGGAAAGGTACCCATCTCAACTCCTCTGGCAGGTCCTTGTCTACAGAATTACCTGAGTCCCAAACACAACCCACCGGCTCCGGGGCAAACAGATTTCTGTCAAGGTACCCAAATCACCGCATCACATTTATTTGTCAGCCTGCCTATCATCCCCAGTGAGGATGTGAACATCCTGAAGGCAAGAACAGAGACTTGTCTATTCACTTGGATCTTCGGTCCTCTGCCCAGTGTTTGATACAAAACAAGTTGTCCAACTATGTTTGGTGAGTGAATAAAAGAATGAATAAATGAGTTTTGGTGAATAAGATAATAGTTATTCTACCAAAGAAAATAGGAAGTGGGGGTTGGATTTGCTTTTTAAATAATATTTTATCCCTCACAAATTGAACCAATGAATCAGTTGCTGATGGGGAGGGAAGTGCTTTCTAGATGAATTGATTCCCATCAAGTGAATGAGGGGTCGCTGTATTATTACCTAGTGAAACCACTCAGACTGTTCAAAAGGAATTTCAAGGGTTAGGCTAAAATATATCAGCAAGCAGCACTACATAATTTCTTGTTGGACTATCCTTACATGTTGAATTTTCCATTCCTCCCTAGTGTGAAACAGCAGACAGGGAACAGAAAGTGGTTCATATTCAGACAGATCTGGGTCTGACTTCCATCTGCACCACTTCCTATTTCTTCAATTTTAGCAATGTGTTGATTCCCTTGGAGCCTCACTTTCCTCATCTGTAAAATCAGTCTGGGTCACATGCAATGGTAGCAACTACTATCATTCAAATGAAATACTGAGTATAAGGTTCTATTACCTGGGACTTGGCAGGTTCTCATGAAGTGGAAGGCACCGTTGTTAATCAATCCAATCTCTTGAGGGAGATTAGCAATACTTGGTTTGTGTGAGTGGTTGCCTACAATGACGGAGTCCTTACAAAACCCTGTACAACTCAACTGAGCACTATGATGGAAAACAACAACCAAACACCCAGCAAACCATGAGAAACAGGAGCATGAACTCTGGCAATCCTGGGCCACACCAGCCAGCGTGCCCTCAAGGTTCTCACCTCCAGTCAATTCGTACCCTTTCTCTCTCCTTTCCTTTTCACCACAGGAGCGTAACTGATGACATACGCTTACTTCTAAGTCAAAGAAGCAGATGTGTGACCTTTGCCAAGTCACTTAGCTTCTTTTGGCTTCTTGTCGCTCGTAGTTAAAATGAATCAGAGGGAATAGATAATCTCTAAAGACTTTCCGGCTCAATGATCCGTGATTCTAGGAAATGAATACTCATAGTTCCTAGATAACAAATCAAGAAGCAGCCCAGTTTAAGAAATGAAGCCTAGAGAAGCCCTATAATTTTCTTAACTTTGCTCTAATGGAAAAAAGATTAATATATATTAAGCCCCTAGGATACACAGACACTGTGCTAGATGCTCTTATATGGGATTTCAATCAATAGCTATACCTCATTAAAGCAAACTTCCTAAGGCAAGTCTGACTTTATGTTTGTGTTTATGAGGATGTTTTGGTCATTTACTGGCAAATTGGCATCTTTCTGCAGTGCTGGGAGAGGACCTTAAAGGCATTCACATTATGCTCACACTTTCCTTCTGCAGTCAGGAGGGTGGGTTTATGGATTTGGGAGCACCTTCGTCAGAAAAAGTCACACTAAATCTACATAGTCACAGAGGAGCTCATAGCCTTCTGACCAACACTGAGTTGCAAAAATCAGTCTTGATGCTCCTCTTCCTGCAATTCCCCTAAACCACAGAATGCAGTAAACACACAGTGCATGGTAGCTGACTCACTCCCAACAGAACCCCAAGAATGGAAGGAAAGCCTCTTGACTCTACCTCCATTGCCTATATTCTCAACGGGTCGTTCAATTAATCCAATAAATGCATATTAAACTCATATTTTGTGTCACGTCAAAACTAGGTACTCAGGACAGGGGTGGGGAGGTAAAGGAAGCAGGCCCCTGATTTCACAGGCATTAAAATTCAGTGTAGGGAACACATGTTAACCAAATACAGGCATACACAGTTGTGACATATATGTAAACACCCATGTCTCCACCTTACTCTTAACCAAGTTCTAGGTTGGTAGGAAGGCCCTTGCTATTCTTGACTTCCTTGTATTGAAATTTTATGCTATATTCCAGGCAGAACAAACAGCTTGTGTGACATCTCTGAGGCAGAAAGGAACACCAGGGCAATGGAAGGGTTGATAGAAGGAAGGTGTACTTGGAGTGCAGTGAGTGAAAAATACAGGTGTCTAACATTTAACCATCTTTTAACCATTTTGTCACTTGAAAAAATGAGAGGCACCAAGAGTGGTTACTCTATGTTGCTTCTTTTAGTCATAAGACCATCTCTTTTGTTGGTCAAGTGCCAGTTCCCACATTCAATATTTATGTACCAGGTGACCTCAACTGAGCCTAATATTAGCATTATTAATACTAATGACAATCATTTACTGAGAATGCATAAAGCTCTGGACTAACAACCCTACCTAAATCACATAAGACTCCATCCTTCTGTCCATACCATGAGGAAGGGATTATTTTTATCCCTAAGGGACAGAGAAGAAAAAATGAGGTTAAATATCTTGCTTGAGGTCACACTAAGTAACGGAACCACAACTAAATCCAAAAGCTGTACTATTCAAAAGGCCTCTGTGCTTAAACCTATGTCCTACTTTTTGTGTCTCGGTTCTCCAAACCAACAGCCCTACTATGCAAACAAAGGGAAATCACAGATTGGACAAGTGTAGATACATATTAATAAGATGCTTTTAAATCTAATTTCATAGCTATAAAATAGCAACTTTACTCAGTGTTTTTCTTTGTTTGCAGATACAGTAAAAGTTGAGATAAAAGCACATGCATGGCTAAAGCCACTTGATTTTAAACAGAAAGAAAACTTTGCCCAATTAATACAATAATCATTTTAATGGCAAAATTCATTTTCATATCACACTGAAAACACCTTGAAGAAAAAGAGAACAGCTATAAGGGGGGGAAGACAATACAAGAGAGAAGAAAGACTGGCTGATGGAGAACTAAGGAAAAGATCACAAAATCACAAACCGAAAAATGGGCCTGGAGAAACGCCAGTAGAAGGAGTGACAAGGGCCACAATGTGGAGATACAGAGAGCACTGAGTCTTTTTAATATTTGTGCAGTTCTCCTGAATCTCAGAACCTCGTCCCTCTCCTGCCTGTCCTTAGAGAAACACTTAGAGGTGTTAACTATTCCTTCTAGTTCTCAAACTGTTCTGTGCCCGGACACTGGTTTATTTTCCAACGGGACAGCTGAGCTTACCCGGGGGCCATTATTACCACCTAAGCTGAATCGGATGTCTAAGCCGCTGAAATCACGCCAACAGTCAAAAGCTTCCCACCTCTATTGGACATATCGACAGAACAAACTCTCCTTCCCCTAACCCTTGAATAATTGGAGATCATGAGAATGATTAGGTGTGTCAATAGTTTCTTCTTTCACTTATGGTTAGGCTACATTTGGTTTCATTAAAAAGTGGCTTTCCACTGATCTTTTCCAACACCTGCCAGATTTTTTTTCCCCATTTCTAATGCAATTTTTCTAGCCATGGCCCATAATACTCATCAAATTAGTAATCTGAAAGCGATTGATCACATTCATAGTCATTTTAGGAATCAATGCCCAGGGCTGGAGGCACAGAGTAACATCATTTGGCAAACTGCCTCAAATGACTTTATTTCCCTTTTCATTGAAAATGACTCATTTTTTAGAAGGTTTCTGTGATGTTGCCTGGAAAGAAGAACTTTGCATTAAAAGCTCCAAAATGTGAATGACACCCAATCAACGATTAGCCCTGGCTTTCAGGTCATTTTTCACTGCTTAGCAACCACCCCTCTGGCCTCCCTCTGACATTACGTTTGTGTTTCCCCTAAACTCAGCCTCTCCTCTGCCTCCCTCTGGTTCCCTTTCCCAGCTTTCCCACACTGTGTTTCTGCTTTCCAAAGTCAGAAATCGGGACTAACTGATATATTATTCTTCCCATATGTTAACTTATCATGTTCAGAATCTCAGACACATACACAAGCCAGGGGTGCCAACAGAGAGAAAGGAAAGCCAGTTGGAGTCTGTGGCAGTATTTGCATCCTTTCGACGGTCAGACCCAAGAGCAGAGCCTCGCTGCTTCTCTGTGGGACTGGGACTCTGAGGGATCGCATCTTGAATCAGATCTGTTACCCAGAGCTGCACTCCAGACACATAAATACACATAAGGCACACAGATATACATCTATTAGTAAGGACTCCTGTGGTTGCACCAATTAACAGAGACGCCAGCTGCAACTAGTTGAAGCAAGAAAGAGAAATAGAGGGAACATTAATACATGCATAAAGACTGCAATCAGGCACGAAAGACGTGAAGATCCCAGGAGTGCTCCTTGTCCATATCTTTTGCTGATCTCCATCAGCTAATCTGCATTTTTTGCCCCTTTCCAGCTCCTCAGCCCACCTGCTGGGTGGAAAACACCCTTCCCAGAATTCACAGGGTTTCCACCAGTTATAGAGGTAGCTGCTCGCTATCAGTCCCAGTTCCAGTTTCCTGGGCTGGGCAATCAGATTGATGTCAACCAGCTATACGTTAGGAAAGGTAAGTCACTTACCATAAACAAGCCTGCTGGGGACCTCCCCTGTCTGCTCTAGACATGTGGAAATGTCTCCAGGAGCAAAGGGTTCTTTCAAGTCGGGTCATTCTCACAGTGTCCAATAACAAAGGGGCATGACCACAGGGCTGGAATAACACACCTCAGGCTCCCTCCTCACCCCCTTCACTCAGCACACCTCAGACGACATCACATCCTCAAACTCACTGATGCAGCCATCAATCTAGGAACAAGAACTGACCATTGGAAGGGTTTTGGCCACTACCAAATCTGTCCACCCCACAACCTGTCAGCAGAACAAGCTCATCTTCTTCCTTTTTTAAAAACAGATATGGTTCCAAGAACCAACGTAATGTGATATCTCCTTCCACTTTTTTTCCCATTGAGCCCTAGTCTCACAGCTACAGAGGGACAATGGTTTGATTCTTGCCTGGGGCACAGCACAGGTTGTGCAAACTGTCTGGTCACTACAGTCAACAGGTGGTGATGACGACCTTGAACACAAACGCTGACATTTCTAAAAGTGGACACGAATCTCTATCTGCCAGGGACTATGCAAAGCTCTTAATTAATTAGTAAATGATCATGTAACAATTCAATCAGTAGGGAATCCCTCATTTTACAGACAGAAAAACTATAGGTAAGAGAAATGAAATATTCTCATTAACAATATTTGAAAGGCTTCAGAAATTTAGCTGGTTGGTTGTTTTTCCCTCCTGAAGGTTTATGAAGATTTTTCTGCTTTTCTTAAATCCTCACCCCATTCTCCTGTTTTCTCAGTTCTGTTCTCTACCATATAGGTGGGTTTTCTGCTTCCAAGAGAACTCTTCAGCCCTGTGAAGTTAGGGAGCTGGGAGCTGGTGAGCTTCCCAGATAATGACATAAAGTTGGGGCAGGCAGCTGTAGGCGGAACACTAATCACTCCTGGTGCTTTTGGATAAGTGAGATACAATTATAAATTAGTTAAACCCTAGTTCAGTGGTCATGGGTTGGGAAAACTGTTAATCAGCTTCACAAATACACTTGGAAAGATTTCCACAGAGCAGCTTGGTGAGAAGGAAGACAGACAGACCAATTCAACAGGAAAAGCTCCTCTTTATCACATCTGGAAGCACCCTGGCTTAGTCTCAGATTGTGTAGTAAAGGAGATCTCGTACACGGAAACAGCGAGGGAGGGCGCTCAAGGCTGTTGAGCCAGTACGGTGGACCGTGTTCCTAGTGTCAGAGAAGATTCCAGAGCGAGGAACATAGAGGCTGTTTGAGGAAATGTGGGGAAGAGGCATTTGGGAGCTCGCTCCCTTTCCTTCTTTCATACTTCAACTTCAACCAACACTAGAAATTCTAATCGAGAGAACAGGGCTTCTCTATAGCTCCATCCAAAACTTAAAGGAGGAAACATCTGTCTCTCTGTGGGGGGGTGGGTTACTGGGACCTATTCTTTTTTCTTTTTTCTACCAGAACTTTCACAATCCATCCCCCCACCTCCAGAAACATCATGTTTTACTCTTTTCTCTAATATATAGTGAGTTAACTATTCATCTGTTTTTATTAATTAAATATATAAAAATGCTAAACTGACCTCAAATCACTTGGTCACAATCAGTGCAACCCTCATTGTGTTGAAGGAACATCGGCCAAGGGCTGAATGACTCAGCTAGTCTACACTCTTAGCGTGGAGATGGGTCTGTCCCACCATAACCGCAGGGCATCCCAGAGCACCCTGCTCCGGTGGGTTCTTCCAAAAAAGTCTTCACACCTAACATTATGCAGTGTGACTCTTTGAGGACAAAGCACAGGGAATCAGGTTCTTTGCTTCCCACCAAGAATGTCCCCTCCCACTGATTGGAAAAAAAGTACCTTCAACTGACCCCAGGGACCGAGAGCCCCACTATTCAGCCAACATCATACAAGCAGAACCGTGCCTTGGTAGAAGGATGGAGTAAAAACCTCATATTTATCATTAGTTACAGATAAAGAAGAGTTCCTTGGGGTACTATGTATGCTGTTTACTCGTCTGGAGCTCCACGGCCAATGAGGTTGTCCGCAGATGATGGCACAGGGCTCACTGATTGGTTCATTGCAAACATCACCTGTAATTTGGGCTTTTATTCCTTTAACTTGTTTTTGC
This sequence comes from Macrotus californicus, assembly GCA_007922815.1. Taxonomy (NCBI): domain Eukaryota; kingdom Metazoa; phylum Chordata; class Mammalia; order Chiroptera; family Phyllostomidae; genus Macrotus; species Macrotus californicus. Next base: position 14,672 of record VMDR010016445.1, read on the forward strand.
CTGTCAATGGTGAACCTCATATCTCAATTAAAAGTCATTTCCATTTGAGGACCATTAAATCTCTAATGTGTTTTAGAACAGACTGCTAGTTAAAGGAATAACACTTCGAGACTTCTGACCCTCTGAGTGCTTTACCTGGAGGGTCTCATTTAATCCTCACAAACTTTGGATGAAATTGACATAATTGTCATCCCCATTTCATACCTCAAGGTCATACTTATCGTAAGTGGCCAAATAAGAATTTGAACCAAGACAGTGATTCCTGAGCCTACATGTTTATACTGGGCCATAATGTTGCACATGCTAGAAAGAGAGGCACATTAAAGGCCACCCTGGATGCACATTTTGTTTAATTTAGCCAGTATGACGGGGAATGTGTTTGATATTTTGGTAATAAATGTTGAGTCTTAGGTCCTCTCATTTTAGACACCAATTAGACAGCCTCTCTGTGAAGTACAAATAAGGAACTAGAATCAATGCTAGTGTACTTCATGTCCGTGCACACACACACACACACACACACACACACACAATATGTTACATAAGTGAACTTAAATTCTCTGGCCCACCACGCCTGTAGGTGACCTCATCAAGCTATTTAGGTTGCTTGGCCCAGTGACTCACTGTGTCCCTCTGAGCTGCTCCCACATGACTGTTCACAATGGTGATTTCAACAGAGCTGAGAAATACAGCTGTTAGAATCAGCCGTAGCTTCAGAACCAAGACTCAGGACCTCGTAGGTGGTGCCTCCTCCTTTTCTGCATCTCCCAAATATTTCCTGTTAAAATATCTAGACTCAGACCACCCAGTTCTCACTTGGGTGAAGGAAATTACTGGGTTTAAGAAAATGTCAAGTTCTAAAATATTTAATTGGGTGCTGGAATCACCTTCCTTTAATATTCAGGGTTCCACTTAAGAAGACTTCATTTTTGCTGGTTTTCTATCTGGTCAGTTATGTTTCAAATTAGGAACCAAAGAAATAGAGCCGGCCTTCCAATAGGTTTGATGACTATAACATGCTCCCATGGTGACATGCGTTGCATGACTGACTAGGAAGTGAATGAGGGCACACTAGTGTGCAGCCTCCTCGGGAGGAGGAAGAGGTCCCTGGGCTGGGTGCAGGGCTGCATACAGCCCTGCTGGTGCTCAGTGAGAATTAAGCAACCATAATATGTTTGCATTTCTATCTGGCTTCTAGATCCAAAGGGGCTTGAATAAATATTGGCATATTTTATAAATAAGCTGTGGGAGTTAAGGGAAACCCAATGCCTGTCTCAGATAAAATCACTTCCAGGCAAAATCACTGGGAAACCTGGTGCAATTCTCAAAATATTGACTATTATTTTGTTATTCTTACAAACGATGCATCCAATTCTTATAACATCCCTTTGAGGTAAACACCAGAAAAGGTTCATTAGTCCTAATTGCTTCATTTGGAGAGGCTAACAGAAACAACTTGCTCATCAAGTCCCAAACCAAATTTTTTAAAAGGGAACTTACTATATGCTTTGTTTTGAAGACATTTTATTTGTCTGTTCCTCTGTTTAGTTATTTATGGCCAGGTGTCACCAAACAAAGGTACAGAGGTAAAAAGGACATTCATTAAAGAGTACCAAATTAAGACTTCACAAGTTCCTCTACATAAAAAAACAAAACAGTAAAAAAAAAAAAATTGCTCCTAAAGGTATAGAAGATGTGCAGGGGAAATAAAAAGAACCAGGGAAAGGAAAACAAGAGCTTAGCAAGATAATGTAACAGATCCTAGAATCAGAGGGGGTGGGTTCTAGTTCTGCATTGGCTGTTTAATAACTATGGTCTCAGGCAAAGTGCTTAAATTCTCTTTGCTGTTAACTGGTAAAATGGGGATGAGGGTGCCAAGGAGAGCCTCCGGGGGGTGAAGAGGTGAAAATTAAACGGGACAATGCACATTTAACATTGCCCAATGCATGACACACATTTCAAGTGCAATCAAGACTCTAAATATTAGTACTTCTGCTAAAAATGGGGCAGAGACTTGCATGACATTGACACTAATATGCTCCAACTAAATACTCGCCATCTATGAGAGGAGAGTTGGGAATCAATTAAGATATTTGTAATAGTCAATATTATGCTCTCCTTTCTAATTCAGGTCAACAGCGTAGCAGCCATCAGTTTTTATTTTGAAGAGAGCAGAAAACAAATACCAAAGCTCAGGCTTTAGGTCCAGAATGCTAAGGAAAAAACTAAAGAAATGCCACAAGAGTGTATGCCAACATAAAGGACTCATTTGCAAAAGCAAAACATAAATAAACTACCCAACACAAGTAAGCTCAGTAATATGAAGGTAATCCAACGAATGTAAAATAAAAAGTATACCAAACCTCTCTGGAAGTTGACTGAAAATCCTTGCATTATATAATGCTGTTTCCTTGTTTGTTCTATAGAAACTTCTAAAATTTAAATGAGCCAAGAATATTCTCTAGTGTGATCCAAAGTATCTGAAATTTATCTGGTCTGAATATTTCCTGATTCTCAGAATAGCTGAGCTCCGCTGATCTTCCTGGAATGGGGGAGAGCAGCCTCCTCTCCTCGTTGGCTCTCCTCGGGGTTCAGCTGGGAGCATGGGGTGCCTTTTCCACTCAGCAGCTACCAGTTAACCACCTCCTAAGTGCTCAGCGGCTGATGTATTTTTTAAAGAGACCCGACTTTCTTCCGCCACTGCCATCTAAGTTCAATAGAGCTAAACATCTGATCACAATAACTGGAAATTAAATGAACACATTTCCTTACAAGATTAAGTAAAATAAGGCTACTTAATATCAACAGACTCCTGGAAGCCAAGAATATAAAGTGATAACACATCCTTCAAGGATACCTAAGTCACTGTCACCAACACAGCCACCAACAACAGCCACAGGCAAACACTCCCTACTCTATGAAATGCAAGTGCAGTTTTAACTAATGGCTCAATTTTTATTTTTTTACAGGGTCCTCCTTGCCATGTTAATTTTCTCTGGGTTGCTAATGCTCACATCAGTAAGAACCTTGGTAGCAATTTTCTCTTATTGGCTTTGTGTTTCAATCCACATTTAATTACACCAGATAATAACTGCAGAAATACTGTATGGAATCCAAATCACATATATGAAACATGGGGACAGAATATTTGCAGATTCACCCATTAACGAATTTGGCCCAAGACTCAGAGACTAATTTCTTCTCTGATCAGCTGGGATGGCCCAAGTATTGTACCCTCTAACTTTAGAATATAAAGATCATCTTTAGTTTCTCTAGATGAGACAAACACCATTCTACACTTAGGCAAGCAGCTACAATGGTCAAGTCTCAAAATACTCTTCTGCAAAATGATAATGATTATTCTTACAACAACCCTAATAGGGTTACCCTATGATTTCATAGGGTAACTGAGAACACTTAGCGTAGTATCTGGTAGAGAATGCTTATTTAATAAGGATTTGTTCTTAGCAACGGCAGCAACAGTATTATAAACTCAAACACTAAAAAGACTGGTGAAATTTTCTGAAGGTCAACTGGCACTTATCAAAGTTGGAAAGCTCACAGCTTTTAATCCAGTAAATCCACCTCTGGATGTCCGTCCTAGAGAAATAATTTCATATGCAGCCCAAGGGGTATATAAAAAGCTGGTAATATGATGCATTGCTTGCTATAATAAAAACAAGTAACAAATACTCAGTATTGGTAAAATTGTTAAATGATCAATATTATATTTAAACAGTGTAAACCATGCAACAGATGAAAAGATTTGGAGCTATATGTATTGACACAAAAATATCTGCAAGTTGTATTGTTAAGTGGGAGGAAAAAATGCAAGTTCAGAACCAATGTGTAGTATGATATAATTTGTATTAAGGGAAGAAAGTGGAAATACATATATTTGCACGTGGCAATTTCTCCAAGACAGCATGTGATCCTGTCTAATGCAAAGAGAGGCAGCCACAGTCCTCTGGTGAATGCCCTTGGACAACTGGGTCTTTCCTTCTGTAGGTCAAGCATTTCATGACTGTTGACCATCTCTGCCACCTTCTGAAAGAGCCTGGACAAGAAGGAAACATTTAGAACAACATGGGGATGAATGCTAGAAAGGGAGATTTCTCATGACTAAAGCACCAGGACCCAAAGGGGCCTGAGGCTAAGGGCTCTCCCTTGGCACTGTAGTTCCAGGAGCAGTAATTCCCCTCCATTATGAAGTCAGTTTGAGTCCCATTGGTGTTTTTCATTTGCAGGTGAAATACACTTAAACTCCCAGGTCTTTTCTCCTGTCTTTAAACCAATGACATTAGACATATTAGTCCTACGTTCAAATAGAATTTTGCTGTAAAAGCCCAGTATGTAAATCCTGCTATGCAGGGAAATTGAGGAGGGAGGATTCCAGAACTCAGAACCCAAACCAGCTGGGCCGGGACACTGCATTTCAAACAGGGCTTTCAGGGTAGGTATCGGTGCTGTCCTAGACAAACCCACCCACCTGTCAGTGCCTTGATGTCTTTATCACAAACGGGCCTAATACTGTGTTCTCTATCTCCCTTTCCAGTTTTGATAAAACAGAAGGGGAAAAAAGCTCCTAAGGCATGTGGGGAAAATGTGAAGTGTTTAAAAATCTTTGCTCCAGGTTCAACTCTGAGTCCATAATAAAGATTTATTAACCTTAAAATGAACCATTTCAAGCAAAGAGATGAAAATCTTCAAGACTTCATGGCGCTATCCACCTTAAAGTACAGCAAAATCTTAAGTACCTCCTTGTCATTACGCTTGAACAACCACACTCAATTAAAAAGTCCTAACCAATCAGACAGCCACAGATCCAACGTGATTTAGAACTTGGGCCTATAGATTTCACTGTCTTGAGTCTGCTATAATCATCACTTCTGGCTTTGGTCCTGGAAAAGTCATCCAGTAACTCAGCAAAGAAAAGAACTTTGAACAGGAATAATAATAATGAATAAATCTAACCTGGCAGGAAGGGACCTGCAATTTTGCAAATTCTAAAAATGAAGACCTCTGGCAGAATGAGAGGAAGTAGGAACTCCTGCAGGGTTCTCCCTTTGGATACTGCTCTGATGTGGGCTGAGGCTGGTGTAAGCCAATGTCAGGTGCTGACCATGTCTAGCTCCCATTTACTATTGCAAGAACAACAAAAAATAAATAAAGTACCTAGGAATAAATTTAATCAAGGGGGTAAAAGAGCTGTACTCAGAAAACTACAGGACACTGAAGAAAGAAATTGAGAAAGAGATACAAATAAGTGGAAGCATATACTATGTTCATGGATTGAAAGAATTAACATCATTAAAATATCTGTACCACCCAAAGCCATCTATAGATTCAATGCAATTCCTATTAAGATACCAATGGCATATTTCACAGATCTAGAATAAATATTCCAAAAATGTATATGAAAACAAAAAATAACCCAAACAGCCTCAGCAATCGTGAGAAGAACAAAGTTGGAGGGATCACAATACCTGATATCAAACTATAGTTGAAGGTCACTGTCATCAAAACAGTCTGCTACTGGCATAAGAAAAGACACATAGAGCAATGAAACAGAGTAGAGAGCCCAGAGGAAAAACAAAAACAAAAGCATGTCTTTATGGTCAATTACTGTTTGACAAGGGTGGCAAAAGCACACTACGGAGTAAAGACAGTCTCATCAATAAATGTGTTGAGAGACTGGGCATGGCACATGCACAAAAAATGAAACTAGACCACCATCTTACACTATACACCAGAATAAAATGAAAAGGGACAAAAGACTTAAATATAAGTTGTGACACCATAAAAAATCTAGAGGAAAAGATAGGCAGTAAAATTTCAGATATCTCAGGTAATCATATTTTTACTGACATATCTCCTGGGGCAAGGGAAATATAGAGAAAACAAACAAATGGGACTACATCAAATTAAAAAGCTTCTGCACAGCCTAAGAAACCATCATCAAAACAAAAAGGGAATCAACTGCATGGGAGAACATATTTGCCAATGATACATTCGGTAAGGGTTTAATCTCAAAAGTATTTAAAGAGTTTCTATGACTTAACATCAGGAAGACAAACAATCTAATTTAAAAAATGGGCAAAGGCCCTGTATAGACACTTCTCCAAGGAGGACATACAGATAGCCCATAGACATGAAAAAATGCTCAACATCACTAGCCATCAGAGAGATGAAAATTAAAACCAAAATGAGATATTACTTCACACCTGTCAGAATGGCCATCATTAATAAATCAACAAATAACAAGTGCTGGTAAGGATTTAGAGAAAAGGGAACCCTCGTGCACTGTTGGTGGGAATGCAGACTGGTGCAGCCACTGTAGAAAACAGTATGGAATTTCCTCAGAAAACTAAAAATGGAACTGCCTTTTGACCTGAAGCACCAATTCAAAAGAATGCATGCACCCCTCTGTTCATAGCAGCACTATTTACAAGAGCCAAGATTTGGAAACAG
>VMDR010016446.1:0-21161 GCA_007922815.1 Macrotus californicus
CTCTGCTCAAAACCTTCCACAGGGTCATTCAGAATAAAAGTCAAAGTCCCTATGGTAGTCTAGTAAATACTACATGATCTGACCCCATGTAATCTCTCTGATCTCCCTGCCAGATGACCCATTGCAGGCTCCACTCCTAGCTTCTTCTTTGGCTTTTGCACTTACTATTTTCTCTGCTTGGAATGATATTTCTTTAATGTCTGCAATACTGTCTCTCTCCCCTTGTTCAGAAGTCTGCTGAAATGTCACCTTCCCAGAGAAGTCTTCTGACCACCACATACAAAGTAGCATCCCTCTCTATTCACCTTATTCAGCTTTATTTTATCCAAAGAACTTATATTTATCTGAACTATGAAGTCTGTCTGGAAAAAGTCTGACCATTGTTAATGTAATGAGAAAGTTTTGTGCGACATTGATCTAACCTGGCAGTCAAGCATAGTGGACTGGTATGTGCCCATGTGAACAATGACGACTTCACTGTACCAGTCAGTGGGGGTGGTAGAGACCGTTGAGTGAGCATGTGTACTGTGTGGCTGTCGCATTCAAAATGACTGAGTGAGTAGAGCAACAAATCTGCATCAAATTTTTCATTAAGTTTGAACCTTCCTCTGCAGAAACCATTTGGATGATTCAGAGGGCTTTTGGGATGATGCAACTAGTGCAGCACAAATACAAGTGTGGCACAAGTGCTTCAAAGATGGTGGAGAATCTGTTGAACGTGACCCATGTTCTGGAAGGCCTGCACCAAGCAGAACACTTGAGAATGTTGAATGCGACTCAGCGCCCCCTGCAGCCCAGAGTTGGCACCCTGAGACTTTTGGCTTTTCCTAAAACTAAAATCACCATTGAAAGAGAAGAGATTTCAGTCTGTCGATGAGTTTGAGGAAAATAGGATGGGGCAGCTGGTGGTGATTCCAAGAAAGGATTTTGCAGTGTTTTGAACAGTGAAAGAGATGGTGGGAGAACTGTGTGAGGTCCCAAGGTGCCTACTTTGAAGGGGACTAAGGTGTCATTGTCCTGTGTACAGTGTTTCTTATATCTTGTATCTTCTTCAGTAAATGTCTCTATTTTTCATATTGCAAAGCTGGATTCTTTCTGAACAAACCTCATATATATTTGTTTTCTCTTTTTTCTCTGTCCTTCCATTAGTGTATAACTGTATGAAGGAAGTATCTTTGGCTGTATCTCAAGAGCCTAGAAAAATTCCTAGGACATTATAGGCCCTTAATAAATACTTATTGAGTTATAAATAAATGATAAAACTTTGTAAGGCTTTAATTTTGACCTGTAAGTTCATCTTTAACGATGTGCCATGTTATAAAATGTAAAGATCACATTCTCTAAATAGTTTATCATTTTCATTTTCATTTCCACTTTAACTTAAAAGTTATTAAGAGAGCCCTGGCTGGTATGGCTCAGTGGGTGGAGCACTGGACTGCGAACTGAAGGGTCACCTATTCAAGTCCTGGTCAAGAGGCAGCAGATCGATGTTGCTCTCTATCTTTCTTCTTCCCTTTCCCTCTCTTTAAAAAGTAAATAAAATCTTTTTAAAAAGTTATTAAGAAGATTTCTAGATTTAAAATAGATATTAAAATTATACTCTAGTTTTTCAGTTCCAGATTTTTTAATCTAAAGTTTGATACAGTGATCTCTATAATTTTTTTTACTTAGAAAATTTGAGATTTTCTGTGAGGCTTATTATGTGATCCTTTCCCATAAAGATTTTAATGATATCAGAAAAAATATTTCCTTGAGGTACAACTATTTATATCTCTATCTTCATATATCTCTATGAATATGAAAATAAAGTCATTAATTATTCATATATATTATTTTTGCCTTGTAGTTGATCTTGCAGGCTAAGACAGGGCAATACATTTTACAAATACTATTATATTTCTGTGAACTACTCCTTGCATTCTAAAACTGTTTAGTTTACATATTTAAACATTTTTTTTTTTACTCCTCATCCTAGGATATATTCTCTGATTTCAAAGAGAGAGGAAGGGAAAAAGAAAGTGAGAAAGAGAAACATCGACCGGCTGCCTCCCGTACGTGTCCTGACCAGGGACTGAACCCACGACCCCTTGGTGTACAAGATGATGCTCCAACCAGGTGAGCCACCTGGCCAGTGCTACATGTTTTTAACGTTTACTTACCTTTATAAACAACTTTAATAAGGTATAAGTTTACTATGAAATTATATACTTTAAACTGTATTTCAGTGAGTTTTACCAAGAATATGTCATACAACCCATGTATTAATTACCATAAAAGAGGTATAGGGCATTTCCATCATATCAGAATGTTCCTCATGCCACTCTGAAGTCAATACCGCCCAAACCCCTGCCATAGGCAAACACTGATGTGATTTCTGTCACTGTGGATTCATTTTTCCACAGGTGAATGGTATGTACTCTTTGTGTCTAGTTTCTTTCACGCAGCATAATGTTTGGGAGTTACTTACATTGTTGCATATATCAGTATGTAATTATTTGGGTATTAATTCCAAAGGATTAGGAGAAAAGGTAGCATTCCATTGTATACCAATGTTTGTTGGATGGACACATGTATGGTTTCCAGTTTGGGTTCTGATGTATGGCACTCTTCTGAGCAACTCGTGCCCCAGTGTTTCTAAAACAGTTGAAGTCATTTCTCTCAGACAAATAGCTAGAAATTATAGAAATATCTGTATAACTAAATTGAATGCGAGTTTACAAATCGCTGTGCCATTTTACAATCCCAGCAAAAATGTGTGATCATTCACCTTTCTCCACACGTCCTTGACAGTGCTTGGTATTTTCAGTCTTTTAATTTTAGTCTCAAGTTACTGTAGCAGTACCTCATTAAAGATTTTAATATTTATTTCCCTAAATGACTAGTGACAATTGAGTATTTTCCCAGTTGCTTTTTAGCCATTTGTTTATCTTCTTTTGTAACATTTCTGTTCCATTATTTCGTCTATTTTTAAGTGGGTACATTATCTTATGATTGAGTTGTAAGACACCTTATTATATTCTAGATATGAGTCTTGCTCCGTTTCGGAGCACTGTTTCACTCACCTGCTCACATTTTTCTTCCTCTTGAATCACTTCTTCTGTGGGAAACCAGATGCCATGAAATGAGGCCACTCAGGCAGGATAAGGAGGTGTCTATGAATCAGCAAAAGGAGGTCTCTGGCTAATGACCAGTGAGGATTGAGGCCTGTCAACAACCAAATGAGTGATCTTAGAAGTGGATTCTCTTGCCCACAGGTGGCAAACACAAGGCCCGCAGGCCTAATCTGGCCTTCCACCTTGTTTTATATGGCCCTCCACCTTGTCTTATATGGCCCAGCACCGGCACCTTATTTCTACCCAGTGGCAGGGCTGAGCTCTTGTTTAACCGTTAAGAAGTAGTTACATTTATAGTCCTAAAGTTACATTCAGCCCTTTGAAGGCAACTGTGAGGCTGATGTGGCCCCCGGTGAAAATGAGTTTGACACCCCTGGTTTAGAGTTACTGTGCACCTTCCACAGAGAGGAGAAATTGAGTTTCGGAGAAATTGAGTTTCAGAGCAATAAAGGTCAAGTTTTATCTGATGAAAGAGGATGCAACCTATAGTCTCATACTCCACATCTTTTGATTCCAGGAGAACATTATGATGTTTTGTACCAACACAGCAGATCAAATATATTAAATGCAAATACACTCAATTCTTGGAGAACTGGAGGATGTAAAATAAAATTTAAGAAGTGTATGTTTGCTTTTCCTAAGGCCAGCTTCCCTTTAGCGACATAAACCATTAGTGAGCTGCAGAAAACTAGACTAGTTCTTGTAAAACCTGGTTTAGATAATGATTTAAGCCCCAACCTGAAACACAGTTGCCAAACAACCCTGCTGTGCTGTTCCTTCAAAGCACCCGCCACAGTTTGTGGTGGACAATTAGATGGATTTTCTCCCTCTCACTAGACTAACTCCCTGAAGCTGGGCAGTAAAATAGAAAAATAATCGTGAGAGATGTTAAAGGAAAAAACCTACATATCCAAAGTGGCATTACTCGAGTTAAAAGCCCACGATGCCAATTCCAGATTTAACACTTGATCTAATTGCAGTTTTAACCTCTCCCAGAAATAGTCTTAAACAACCAGTATGGAATTTTCTGGTCAAGCACCAGTTTAAGGTAATCTGTCATGTGGGCCCACTCCATCCCCCCACCCCCATAGAAAGGAGGTTACAGGATTAGAAATCCCTTCTCTTCCTCCAATAAAAAGATGTCTGGGCCCCAAAATAATCCTTTCTTTTCTTTAGATTATTAGCACCTTTGCTCCACCCTCCTTCCTACAAAAACCTCCCATTTTGAACAACCCCTCAGAGCACCCTTCTAATTGCTAGATGGGGTGCTGCCTGACCCATGATTTGCTTAATAAATCAATTAGATCTTCAAGTTTACGCCATTGAATTTTATTTTTTTAATAGGGACCATTGCTAATCTCAGTCCTCAATTTTTACAAGAGGTCAGTGGAGGTGAATTAGAATAGAGATGGAAACTGCAGGTAGGGCTCCGTGAGGAATCGAAGGGATCAGAGGAATATTACCTATGGGTTTCATGAGGTCAGCCCTGCCCGACCTCCCCATAATACTTGCAGTGTCTGAGCTGGCCACAACTGTTATGCAGTATTAGTACTCAGTTCAAGAGTGGACCCCTTCCACTATTTATTTTCAAAAAGCATTAATTTCCATTTCAAAAATATCTTCCCATTCACTTAAAGTAAGGTGTGTTCCTTCTTTGGCATTCTTCCCCTGGCTACATTAGCAGAGTGGAGCTGGATCCTTGACAGCACCTGACTAACAGCACTGATGAGATGCCTCCTCCCTCACCCCACCACCCCTTGGGGGATAGTGGAGAGGGGGTCCTCAGGAATCACCAAAAGTTTCTCAGAACACAGATCCTTCTCTGTCACCATTTATCATGGTCCCTCAGTGCTCAACAAAGAGAAATAGCTTACTGCATTTGCTCCGAGAGTGATAGAAAACGATTAATAATGCGTGTGGATTTTATTACAACAGAATGCTTGGTGGAATAGGAAGTGAAAGATTTCACTGTTTCATGGTGTAGTAGGCAGTTAAACATGAGCAGAGTAAAAATGACAGGCCAGCTCTGGAACATCAGCAGGGTGGAAAGCCCCAGGTAGCTAGCCAGGGACAATTTTAGGGCGGGACCTCACCCCCAGGGTGACCTTTCCTCCCCTAGCATATCAGTTACTGGTCATGTGGTTTAGACCCCCCAGCATATTGCTAGTTATGCAATTTAGATCCCCTAGTGTATTGCTGGTTATATGGTTTAGACCCTCCGACCTTTTGTATGTCTAATCATGTGGTTTGGACCCTCCCCTGACCTTTCCTCCCCTGGCATGTTGCTAGTCATGTGGTACACCCCCTTAGAGGAGTAACAAGGATGCCAGAGCATAGCCTCGTACAAATCCCATACAAGCCCTTGCACAACCACTCCCTTAAGCATTAAGTCCTAGAGGTAACATCGAGGCCTCAGCTGTGTTTCAGCTCCAGGCCCCAAAAAAGCAGCAAGGCTAGGTGTGGCAATGTCATGCAGCAATGACTATTGACCCCCTGCCCTGGCCCTGACCAATTGGAGGAGACCATGACTCTGAAAGGACACACTCGGAAAGTTGATGAATATTCTATTGAGATCCTCCCCTGAGACCTCCCCTAAAATTTCTGCCTTTGGAAAACAGATAAAATCCCTTAAGATAAAAGATTCAGCATGCTCTTTCTCTCTCTCGAGCATGAATGCACCAAAGTGCCCTCTCTCTCTCTCTCTCTCTCTCTCTCTCTCTCTTTCTCTCTCTCTTCCTCTTCAGAGCACTGCCCATGCCTTTCTCCCTCTCTTTCCCCCAGGCACATTGTCTCTGCCTTTCTTTTTCCTAAGCTCTAAGAGCTCCTCTTTTGCCTCTCTAACTTTTTTCCTGAGCCCCCCCAGCCCAGTTGACTCATTTCTTCCACAACTCACTTCTTCTACCTCTGTGCTCTCTAAATAAACTTTTGCTTGTATTTGAGTCTTGCCTCTGAATTCTTTCTTAGCCAAAACTCAAGTACTGAGGTTGCTGAGCTGAGGTTCAGTAACATTCTGGTGCTGTTTCACCACCAACAATGGCAGGGGTCCCATGTTCAGTATGAAGGGTGGAATGGGTGCCTATACATAGCTTTTACATTTCTGTGTGTAGAACAGTAGTGGTTTCAACATAGGACAGTACTGCTGTGCTCCAGTGAAAGGCTTTTTCTGAGCCCTTGGGAACTGTCCCTTCAAGGCTCATCCTGAGAGGCAGCATCAGATGAAAGTGTCTCCCTGCCAGTTCTTGGCTGGCAACAATTTTGGCCTGAAACCTGGGTGCTCACATTGCAAGTAGTGATGCAAAGAGCACAAATGTGCCTCCTTTGCACATTCCATTATATGCACTCACAGTTGTTTCATCAGAATGGGAGAAAATGAGAGAGGAAGTACCAAGAGGAGTCATTTTGGAATGTAAGGCAAACAAAACAAAACAAAATTTAAAAACCCCTGATGTTGGCTAATGAAAAATTTGTTAACGTATAAATAATCCTTTCAAAGTGAGAAGCAAAAAGCATTTATTTGAGTTCAAAAACAATAGCTGTTTGGGACACACTGATTCAGGCAGAAGCCCAAATAGCATTTTAATTAGGAGACAAAGATGATGGGAATTTATGAGAAGGGGAAGGGGAACAATCATGTTAGTAGAAAAAAGGCATTTCTGTTGGTACAGCTAACACAATGTAATGATATTAACTCTAAACAATGGGGGGGGGGGTTGCAAAATTTTATGGTTTTATTAAACACAAATACAATGTATACACAATTTGTCTATTCATTTTCTTCACTGCACAGCCTGGCATTGGGATTGGTGACTTTGGTGGCCAGCTGGGCTGCTCTGTCCACAATGTCTTTGCAGTTCTTTGTGGAGATGTTGTGAGCAATCTCAGCACGGTAAGATTTGTTGCATAGCAGCAGCACTTCAAACTCCTTGATGTTGTGGACCAGGAACTTCCGAAAGCCACTGGGCAGCATGTGCTTTGTTTTCTTGTTGCTCCCACGACCAATGTGAGCATCAAGATCTGGCCTTCTAGTCTTCTGTGCACCCTATTGTCAATGCCTCTGGGTTTCCGCCAATTCTGCTTAATTTTGACATATCAGTCTGACTGGTGCCAGGTGAACTTCTTGGTCCTTTTTTTGACATCTTGGGTTTCACAAGGGGTTTGAGTGTAGCCATGGCAGTGTCAAGGAAAAGAGTCTAAAACTGTTTTTAGCCTGGCAGACGTGGCTCAAGTGGATTAAGTGCCAGCCTGAGAGCCAAAAGGTTACTGGTTTGATTCCCAGTCAGGGCACGTGCCTGGGTTGTGGGAAAGACCCTCAGTGGGGGGTGTGAGAGAGACAACCAATCAATGTTTCTCTCACACATTGATATTTTTCTCCCCTTCTTTCTCCCTCTCTTCTCTCTAAAAATAAATAAGTAAAAACTAAAAATGTTTTAGAAGTTCAATCCAATAGTCATAATAATGGCTTCCTTGTTATCTTTGCAAACAGTTTTTTGGGACACAGTGTTGCCCAAGACCCAATCCAAAGGTTATTTTGTTCTGTTTTAACATTCCAAAGATCTGAGGCACAAAATGTGAGGTACAAAGCAGTTCATCTGGCATGGCAGCTCTGGCCCCCTTTGTTTTGGAGGGACAAATTTGAAACCTAACTTTTCATACATTTTTGCATTAATTTTCATTTTAAAGTGTTTCATTAAACTATTATCTTTTTTGTTTAAAGATTTTATTTATTTATTTTTAGAGAGAGGGGAAAAGAGGGGGAAAGAAGGGGAGAAAAATATCGATGTGTGAGAGAAACACTGATTGGCTGCCTCTCTCACACCCCCAACTGGGGATTTGGCCTGCAACCTGCAGGTGGTCTGACTGGGAGTTGAACTGGCAGCCTTTCAGTCCATAAGCCAGTGTTCAGTCCACTGAGCCACACCAGCCAGGGCTAAAATGTTGTCTCCATTATGGAATTTTTGGCATTCTCTTAAATTTTGCTTCCAAATTAAATGCCTCACCTGCCTCACCATAGTCCTGATTCTGGGATGTAGGGTACAAAGGATGATTTTGATGAAAAAGTGGAATGTAGGACTGGGTTTGCCCACTTGTATTTTTCCGCTGCTCCTAGGACCCAGGCACTGAGGTGGGGCTGGCAGAATAGTGGGATCTCTGGGTAGGATCTGAGGAGATTTATAAGACACTCTTTGGCCACTAAAAAAGTACCTCTTCCTTACTTGAAATTTAGTCTTCATCACATAATTAATGTGTTCAACATTCCCTCAAACAGGCAGAGTTGAAAAATGTAAACCCTGATGGCAGGAGAGTACAGTAGTAGGAAGTTCCTAAAATTGCACTTGTAGATGAATAGTTTATTCCAGTATTTTCTTAGAGGAAAAACAGAATGGGAGCCATGATAACATTGTGGCATGGTGATTATGGTGGTGACATGAAATGGGATTTGAGAACGGGATGCACAAAGGTAAAGGAAGGTTTCAGTCAGAACTCTTTCCCTTCAAAATTTTTTCCAAAGTCTGGATGGCCTTGGAGAGATCACATTTCTCCCAGGACTCATTCCTGACCTTTCCTGGGGATGCTCAGCTGACTACCCCAGGCATTGCCTCTCCTCCAGCTCACTCTGGACCATCCTCTAATCATGACATCTTCTATCCTTTCCTTATATTTAAATAGATTAGACACTTAAAGTGGCTGAACACTTTATGACCATTCTGTTGAAAACCCTTTTCCAAATGTGGTATCTGAGACTCAGAGGACGTATAATGCTCTGCCCAAAGTCACACAAGACAAGACCACTAAAATCAGAAATTGGGGCTCTGGACTTGTTGCATTTTCTTTCTGTCCTTCATCACAAAATTATTGATTACCTATTAGTCTAGGTACTGGGAGTGTAGTGGTGAGCAAAACCAGTCATGGTCCCAACTTTCCTTAGATTTACAGTCTATTTTGGGATGCAAACATCAATCAAATAATCACAAATGGATATATCAGTACAAACAGTTAAATTTCCTGCAGTAAACAGCAGTTCTATAAGCATGTATAACACAGGTAATATGATCAGTGTGGGGGGTCAGAAATTGCAGACTGGGCCGTACAACCAGCTTGTACCCAGGGGTTTATCTTCCCCAGGATCATGTGTACTGTGAGTTTTACTGAAATTCATCTCAAGCTACTGGTCTTCTATGGGATATTGAGTGCCAAGTAGGAAGGAAAAGGAAAGTAGATGTAAGAAAATCCATTCTTTAAAGTTTGTGGATATCACTCAGAGAGCCACTTTAGTCCAAATTTTAAGGGTTCTTATTTTTGCTTTGCAAATGATTGTAAACATTTTTATATTGGGCTTCTGAAAACAGTAACCTTGTAAAAGCAAACAGTAGATTGAATTATTATTACAGATAACAATAGTAATGCTAGAAATGACATCTGATAATCTGAATGTGAAAAAGAAAAATAATAATTATAAAATATAGATGTAAGAAACCAAAACTCACAGTATCTGGAATCATTTAGAGTGGGAAATATCAATCCCACACTTCTCGAAACCTGAGGCTGTCTCCTGTAGGAAAACGACACATGATAATTCATGTTTTTGTTCAATGTACATGCTCATCATATAAGATTAAAGTTATTTTAAGAACATTCTAATGTAAGTGAACAGGGAAAGTGGATAGTGTATTTTTGGAAGGTTGGCCAAGTTTCTAAAATACACAGAAAAATTCTTAGCACTTGAAGGATTGACTTAGTTATCTACAAAACATCCTGGAACTTTAATATCTCGACAGTGATGATGAAGGACAATGTTAATGACTCGAAGCCTTATAGCAATAGCTTGTTGGTGGAGTGGGCATGTGTGGCCTCTCTCTTCCTGGTTTTAAAGTACTCTCAGGTGACACAAGAAGAGAGTCATCTGGTCTTTGCTTCTGAACCAAAAAAATAATTTTGATCTTTGGGGAGCATAACCTGAGTAATTCTTTGATACCATTTATGGAACTTGCCTATCTCTCGGACTGACCAAACTGGTCCTCACAGCATTTTGGGCTATCGTATTCAGCAACTTTCTTCCCAACAACTTTAAAACTGTCTTCTAGTCTTCACAAGGAACATATTTAGTGGCACAGAAGATTTATTTATCTTTAGTTTTGGAGACCAACATTTTGTGTGTGAGGTAAGGAGTGAACAATTTTCTGGGCTCACAGGAGATAAAGGGCCAGTAAGACTTCCCACAGGAATACCTGGCTTTCTTCTTCCCACCTATCCCCAAATCATCCCACTCCAGGCCTGCTCCAGACGACCTTCACTTGGGAGCATTATCCAAATGCTTTGGACCATAATGACCTGCACACTTGAGATGCTCCAACCTTTACAATCCTTATCACTCAGATCAGCCTTAACATTTCAGTACCTTCTCTTTTCCATTAATGATTTGGTAAGAATGGTTTCTGGAGGGTATAGTTCCTGTCTTATTCTTCTTTTGATTCTAAATGCTCTATTAAATTGTTAGCTACACCATGGGCCTAACAAGACCATGGAGTACACCTAAATCCATGCTGACTGATTGGCTGCATATAACTGGGGAATTCTCCTTTGTCAAGATTCCTTCCTACAAGGCCCTCCAGGGAAAGTATTTCAAACTTATTTTCAGGCTCCAGCAGAAGATGTATTTTGCTTCTAGGCCAACTTGTCAAACACCACATTGGGAAGTGTTTGTCTATGGCAAGAAAGAGTGCCACCTGCAGAGAACTTATTCTGAATGAAGCAAGGTCCCAGACACAAATGCAGATCTGTTTCAGAGAAGCAGGAATAGACTGTAATGACACCTAATCTTAAGGGCATAGCACTCCTTCCTCTTTTCCTGTCCTTTCTGAGAATCACTCAATTCTGTTTTCTTGGGGGATGGAGCAGTAATTTTCCTGATTATGCCTCATATTCTTACCAAACAAAAGTGTGGTTCGGCTGTGTGCCACCATAGATAGGTAAATTCTGGAGACAGAGGTTGGTGGGGAAGGAAAGAGATCTTTACTAAAATGTTGCACAATTTGGGAGGACAGGAGACTCCTTGCCTCCAGACTCATCTCTTCCACAACACAAACAAAATCCAGCTCTTTCTGCAAAGACCAAAACCCAAAACAGTGTCCAGAATTCCTACTACATCCTTATCTGTCTTTTGGAGCCCAAGACAGCTAAGTGGGTGGCTGTCTAGCTTCAGCTCTCTCCTGGAGTTCGTGTGTGTTGTTGGCCCACACATCTGCCAAATGGATTTGAGAGAAGAAAGTGTTTCTCCCTTCCCTTGGTTTAAATCTCCCAGCCCAAACTTCCGTGCTCCCCAGCAGGGTCCAGCTTACCCAGCAATACTGTCCTTTTTCCAGGCTAGAATGACAGGACAGTATCTCTACCTGCCTCCACGTTTACCTTCTACAATTACATGTATCTGCATCCTCTGGTCTCACCCTCACCCAGGGACCTCAAAGGAGTAGGAGGGTTTTTCCTTTAGCCAATCACCTCACTACTTTTTTGTGTGCTCACCATGACTTCCTCTAGCAAATTTGTGCCAGGGGTAGGGAAATCTGTCTGCATGCTAGCTTGGTTTCTGGGGCAATGTGACCTTGCCCCTGTCTATGGGCAGTTCCTTCTCTCAGCCTATCCAGGCCTCTCTGTATCAACACTGCAGTGACATATCCTTCTATTTTTTTGGCTACACTTTGGGAAGGTGTAGCGTGACCTGGTTTACAGAAAAGTAGGGTAGGGTTAAAAGTTTATAACCCATGGAAAAAGTTTATAGTAACTTTAGAGGATTTCAGAATTAGAAGGAACATTAGGAAGCATTCAGTTCAATTTAAGCTACATTTTACAGATGTGGAAACTAAGGCCTTGAGTGGAATAGAAGGGCTTTTCCCTTAGCCTTCCCTGAGTGGAGTAGGAGGGCTTTTCCCCTGTAGGAGGTGGCTGACACCATTATGGAGGCAATCTGTTTACTGGAGAACAAGGAAAGCTGGTGGTGTGAGTCTGAGTGTAAAGGCTGGAGTACAGGGAGTGCCAATCTGAGGGCAAGAGACAATGGATGCCTCAGCTCAGGCACAGCCTGCAAATTCACCCTTCCTCTGCCTTTTGTTCTATTCAGGCCCTCAGCAGATTGGATGATGCTCCATTGATAAAGGTGATTTTCTGTAATTAGTCTTTGAATCCAAATGACTTGCTCAAGGTCACACGTTGTGTTGGTGGCAGGAACAAGAGCACAATGTGCTGATCACTGGGACTGTATTCTTTCCATTTTCTTGGGCTGCCTCAACTGAATAGAAGTAAGTTAAACATAAGATTTGATAATATGAGGCATTTTAATGCAAAGTCAGTTCACAGATATTTGAGCTCCAATTTGAGCAAAATGGATTGATTTGTTTAAGCAGATTCATCAACACAGAATAAATTGAGTTGAGAAATTTTCTGCTGGTGTTAACTGTTTGTTTCTTTATTTAATTATTTAGGAAAATTTAGGATTCACTGAGACATAATGGATAAATACATAATTTTCTGCTGCAAAATTGGATGTTTCCCGCATGTTAGTATTTTTAGATAATTTATGTACTGCTATTATATCTTTTATTACCATCAGTTTGGTCTGAAAAATATGACTATTTTTTTTTAATTGAGCATAGCCATTACCCTAGAGAACCAGGTGTCTGAACAAATATAGCAGAAATAAAAGAGAAGTCTGTGGACTAATAATATATTTTAGTAAGAAGCTGTCAATGTAAGAAATGTTCAAACCTGTAGAGAATTTTTATGAGTTTATTTGAGCCAAACTGAGGACATATGTCGGGAAGCAAAATCTCAACATATTAGAATCAGAGAAGATGCAGAGAGGGTTACATGAAATCCACTGGTGGTAGATTAATGAGGCAGGAGAAAGCAAAGGGGGGGAAATCTCTAGGACTGGATAAAAAACAAAATGGAGAAACACATACTTCTTTTACTTTGGTGGACAAAGGATAGTTAATAGTTAATTAATGTGTATAGCCCAAAGAGATGGTGTTCCAGAGCAAGATAACAAGGAGTGCTGTGGTCTCTTGAACGGGTGGTCTTTTGCCAAATAAATTGACAAGTAAATGTAAGAGGAGATTACAGGAAGTGGCTGACACCTTTATGGAGGCCATCTGTTTACAGTCTGGAGAACCGGGAAAGCTGGTGGTGTGGGTCTGAGCACAAGGGCTGTGCCTGTGTCTGGGGGCAAGAGAAAAGGATGCCTCAGCTCAGGCACAGCCTGCAAATTCACCCTTCCTCTGCCTTCTGTTCCATTCCGGCCCTCAGAGGACTGGATGCTGCTCCCTTGGTAAAGGCGATTTTCTTTATTTAGTCTTCGAATTCAAATGCTAATCTCTTCTAAAGACATCCCATAAAGACACACCCAGAAATAATGCTTTACCAGCAACCTGGGCATTGTTTAGCCCAGTTAAATCGACACATAAAATTAACCATTACAGTACATTTCTGCTAGTTCACTAAGCAAAATTCGAATTTGGGAACTCCGCCACCTGAATTTGTCTGTTCCCCAAGGACAAGCGGCACAGTTCTCTCGGATAATATCCTACTATAGAGCAGGCTAGTAACCGTTTCATTTTCTTTCTGCTTTTTCTCACAATCGGTGTTTTGATAGAAGGCTTTTGGCTCTCTCCATTGAAAACCATAATCTCTGCACAGTTTGGAACACTCCAGTTAATTAGAAATCTTTAAATCCTGCCAAGATAGAGGAAGGGCCAGGATTTTAAAAATATTGTCCTGCTCACACATGGATTGACCCAAAAGCAGTATTTTAACCTAAGCTCTGAAATACAGTTTTCAGTAACTATTTTCCCAGGTGTTGACGTAAGAGACATCTAAACCTGTAAGAATTTTTATGAGTGTATATGAGTCAAACTGACGACAATTGCCGAGAAGCAAAATCTCAGTGGAAAATGCTCCAGAAAATAGCAGCGTGGAAGACAGGGGGCCACATATTAACCTGACTGGCTCAGGGGAGGCCTGCGACGTAGCCTGACAAATGCAGGGGCCTAAAGTAACCACAAAGGATGTTCTGAAATAAAAACTTAACAACTAAAAGCAGTTCCTGGCCGGTAGTCAGGTCCTAGGCCAGTATTTTTGCCTAACAAAGGTCAATCTTTACCTTAACTAAACCTGTCTATTGTCTTTTCTGGTGTAGGATAACATGCCTTTGCAGTTTCAAGGTAACTTCCTTTTTCCCCAAACCCCTGGGGCACAAGCTGAGACCACAGATCCCTTCATTGTTATTGTTATCAGTTGTTGACTGGTAACTATCCCTCACCCACCTATGTAAAAGAAGTATGTGTCTATCCTTGTGCCTTCCATCCAATTCCAAAGTTTTCCCCACTGTTTTCTCTGGCCTCCCTAATCTATCACCAGTTGGACTTGTAACCCCCTTAGGGTTTCTCTTTTGATTCTAAATGTATAAAATAAATTGCTAAATTGCCATTCTCCAGAGCATTTCTCAATGCTTTGACATACTGCCTCCGGGCAGTTGTCATCAGTTTGGCTGAAATAAACTAACCAAAAATTCTCCACAGGTTTGAATTTTTTTATGTTGACAGCAGTTTTACCACTTGTTTTATTTTATACAACAGAATCAAAGGGGAATACATAGGGAAGTTACATGAAATTCATTGCTGATAGACTAGGGAGGCAAAAGAAAGCAAAGGAGGGGGATCTCTGGGGTTAGATAAAAAATGAAATGAATAGACACTTCTTTTACATAGGTGGGTATAGAATAATTTAACCTTTAACAGTTAACCCAGTAACAATAATGAGGGCCTCTGTGGTCTCCTGCTTTGGTGGGAAGTTGTGACCTCAGGGGTCTGGAACAAAGGAAATTATCCAGGCAAAGGTAGGTTATTGAAGATGCAAAAAGATAACAGACAGGCTCACTTAAGGTAAAGACTGACCTTTGTCAAGGAAGATACCAGCCTAGGACCAATACCCACCATGACTCACTTTTAGCTAGAAAGTTTTAATTTCAGACCATCCTAAAGTAACCTTGCGGTTACTGTAGGTCTCTGAGTTTGTAAGGCCTGCCATGCAGGCCTCCCCTGAGTTTGTCAGGGTTAGTAAATATGTGGCCCCTTTTTTTGGTCCAAACAGGAGAAATGAAACTTTGAAAAAGTGCATTTCGCCTGTATAGTATTGGGATTATAATGAGAAATATATTTTTGGCCCTGGCTAGTGTGGGTCAGTGGACTGAGAGCTGGCCTGCGAACCAAAGGGTCACCGTTTCGATTCTCAGGCAGGGCACATCCCTGGGTTGCAGGCAAGATCGTGTCCCCAGTAAGGGTCGTGCCAGAGGCAACCACACATTGATGTTTCTCTCCCTCTCTTTCTGTCTCCCTTCTCCCTCCCTTCCCCTCTGTCTAAAATAAATAAATAAAATATTTGTTTAAAAAATATATATATAATTTTGGTCTTTGTCCCCTTTCTGCAGAGCTCCTAAAATCCTTGGAATATTCTAAGTGATGAGAGGGATAAAGGTATCTCTTGTTATGTTAATGAGGTAACTTTTGGAAAGTGCCTAAGGATATTGGCTGGTTGACAGTGGAGACAATGGAGTGATTAGAGAATTTGAACTTTCAGCTCCCCCACCCCCTGACTCCCAGGAAGGGAGAGAGTCTGAGATTGAGTTCAATAACTAATAGCCAATGGTTTACTACTGCTTATGAAAGAGAGCCTTTGTAAAAAGTCAAGAGGACTAGGTTCAGAGACTTCCAGGTTGGTAAACATGTGGGCAAGTGTGAAGAGTGGTCTACCTGGAGAGGGCTTGGAAGCTCTGCCCCCTTTCCCTATACTTTGTCCTATGTGTCTGTCAATGGAAAAGGGGGGTCTATGGAAAGTAACCTCACAGGGTGATTTTGTTAGGCAGCAGCTAGGAATGAGCAGCCAGAGGAGAAATAAAGGCAGGGCCTTCACCATTACAGTCTAATGAAGAACTTGAACAGGAGGCTAGAAGCAAAAGGAAGACCCTTTTCACCAATTGATACAGCAATCCTGAGCCTGGTCCAAAAAGATTGCCAGGCATTCTGAACACCACAAGCAAAACTATGTTAATACAGGAGGAGGGGGGAATCACTGAGACGGGGCTTCTGTAAGCTTCTGTAACAGTCTTACTAAGATTGCCAGGTGTCCTGAACATCCCAAGGCCTAGAAGGCGAGAAGGGAGTCCTTGAAATTCTATGTACCGGTTCCACTATCTGGGAAAGAACTCTCACACATACCTATGATTGGGTAATCATGCTCCCCTCACCGCTGCCTCCCTGCCCCCAAAGCTGGCACCACCTTTACCCACCAATCAATATGTAACTCCTTCACTCCCATCTCACCAACTATGTAAGTCCCCAGAACAAAGGACTCCATGCCTCTTGCCACCCTTGGTATTGCCATCCAAGCTCTTGCCTTTCACCCAGACCTTAGCTAGGCACATTTTCTTCCATGAGAATTGAGCATTAATACACTTTGTTTGCCCACTAATAGGCTTGCTGGTCTGTAATTCTTTACTGCATAGGCAAGAAAACAATTTGAGCATGAATTCCTAATTAGGCAGGTCAGGGTGGGTAGTCATGCCCCAGACATATAACTTTAGGTTTAACTTTGCCTTAAGCAAACTCTGTCTATTGTTTCTGTATCTCTAGGTTAAGACACTTTTGAAATAACCACCTCAAGGAGCACATAATCTTGTTAACTATTCTGTAATCCAATCCCTGCCTTCCATTTCCCCTCCATGTAATCTTTCCTCTGTTCCCTCCTTAATTTGCAAATACAGAAGACAACCTGTGAAACTGTTGTCCCAGAGCTTTTGAGATCCTTCTCCCCCAGCAGGTGTTGTCATTTGGCTCAAATAAACTTATGAAAATTCTCTACAGGTTTAGATTTTTTTTATGTTGACACATTTCTTCCATCTGGCTGTTCCTGAGTCGTATCTTTTTATGATAAACCAATGATCTAGTAAGTAAAATGTTTCTCTGGGTTCTGTGAGCTGTTCTAGGAAATTGAACTCCAGGAGGAGGCCATGGGAACCTGCGATCTATAACCTGGGCTTGCTATGGGTGTTTATAGTATAGAGGGGTTAGGCTTGTGGGACCGAACTTAAGCCTGTGGGTCTGTGCTACCTACAGGTAGATAGTGTCAGAATTGAGTTGAATTATAGGACACCCAGTGTTGCCTATCTCTGGTTCATATGCCAGGCATTTCACAAGACCCAAAGTCTGAAATGTCAGAGTTTGGAGCAAAGAAAGTTTTATTGATCGAGAAGGAACCAGCAGAGAAGATGGGAAAATTAGAAATATCTTGAACCCATCTTGTTCATTGGACTGAGTTCGGAGTTTTTAAGCTTGAAAAGGAGGATGGAAGGGAAGTTAGGGTAAATTTCTGTGTTTTCCAGTTCCTTGATAAGATTTCAATGTGCTGACTTGGAGACATCATCAAATGATCACATACATCTGGGGGTGACCTCGGTACTCATTCTTTTCTGCAAAGCAAATCTGTAAATCATTGCCACATGATCATTTTCTCTTTACATTTCCTTTTCTCTGAGGAAGCACAATGACCTTATGTTAAGATACTATCTATAGTTTCTCTAAGATTGCTCAGAGGCAGGTCACAGGTCATTGATCTGAGAATGTGTTGCAAACGTATTGAGTGTTATGGTTAGGATATTAAGGAACTTGTGATTACAACAAAACAGATTAAAGAAGCTAATGTTCAACTAGTCCTAAAGGGGGAGGGTGGTGGCAATTAAAGGAGAGGGCTCTGCGGTAGGGGCACAGTCACACCCGCTGGTGTTGAGGAATTGCTTGGGGGTATGGAAAACCCCACACACTGGGATTAGAATGAGAGGCTTCTTATTACTAAATTTTAGAACTTCACAATAAGCTCAGCTATCTCTAGTGGTAGTCTAGAACTTACACATAAATTTAAAATCAAATTTAAACTACTCATTTTGTCTCTGTAAACTTCTGTGGTGGTGTTATTAAATTTCCATGAGAAAAAAATGCATTCAAAATATATATAGTTCATCTTCTCAAGTTATTTAAGAATATATTATAAAATAGAATGTCTGTTTTTTAACTAAAAATGTGAATAACTTATAGCTACTGAATTGTACAATTAAAAATGGTTAAAGGGGTAATTTTAAAAAAAGATTCTGCTCTTGCTAACAATTTAGAAAGCAACAAAACAGTGTCACTTCAACCCTAACAATGAGAAAAAGCCAGATAATTTACAAAATCAATTTTTTTGAGCCCACTGGAGAGCTGAAGTCTCAAGGCAAACCAGGTTTACTGAATCAAAGGGGTGAAAACCCCTCCAAAAAGCTATTAATCATATATATTATTTTAACTTTGGAGGAAGAGGTGACACTTATAAAAGCTGGAAACAAGGGGCTAAATTAGGGTGAGTATATGCAATTCTATCACAATTCCAATGTGTGTGGGGTTTTGCCACAGCACCAAGCAATTCTCCAGCACCAGCTGGGTGTCCCATAGTTCAACTCAGTTCTGACGCTGTGTACTGGAGATAGCATCAGATCCCAAAGATTAAGGGCTCAGTCCTACAAGTATACCCCCTTACCCCACACTCCTGCTTTTCAGATGCCAAATGCAAGTCCAGGATGTTCCTTACATTGGCATGCCCCAAGAACTACTAAATCCCTCCCTTCTAATTTCTTTTCTTTCTTTCTTCCTTATTGTTTGAGGCATGTGGTTCCTCTTTCCTTCTTATTTAGGCCGGTATGGGAGACTTTGATATAGAATGCAGGGATCTGAGGGCGGGACAAGAGAGAGCAGGTCTAACAGTAAGAATGGAAATTAGAGAAAGCAAGGGCAGTTTCAGAGTTCCAATAAGCACCTCTCAAATTTCTGGTTGTTAGGTTAGTAAAACCTTTCCCTGCTCTTTCTTTGGAGCTTCCAGACCACTCACATTCATGTGTGCTTGAGAACTTCAAGGCAGTTTCTTGGTGTGGAGAAAAGAGGCCTAGACAGGTAGATGTTGTACTTTGCTGAGGGGCATCTAAAAGACCCTGGAGCTGTGGTGGTCACTACTCTGGCCTAGGTCCCTGGCCTTGAGGGAATTCTTATTAGTGTTAGCCCAAGATGATTTGGCCCAGGACTTGGCAGGTGTGACCAGCTCAAGCAATAAGCACAGGTGTACTGAGGAGCAGGTAAGCACTTCAGAAAGAGGATGCTGCAAACTCTTCTCTGGGCCTCTTCAAGGTAAGACTGGAAATTTTTAATTTTCCCATGGAGGTATGTCTGATTCTTGTCCTTGGGGTGTGGCCTTTAGAGACTTCCTTGAGTACCCCAGAATGGGACTGGGAGTAATGCCCACATTCACTGCGGTCCTTCTGACATTTGTCAGTCACCCCTGGCTGGCATCAAAGGAACTGACTGTAAGAGTTTGGAAGAATTGGGTTTTAGCATGTGCCCCATAGCCAGGAAAGAGCAATCTCAGTGGATTCTGGGTGTTCTGTGACATTCTGTGGGAAGGACTCCTAGCAAAGACGGGCATAATGATTTCCTTTAATGGCTCTGGTGACCTTCTGTTTTGATAGTTATGTTTAGGAGAAACACTTGGTTAGCGATGCAACCTGGAACATTAGTTCTTTTTTGTGAAGGCTCGGGGTGGGCTCCTCTACACTGGACTCTTCTGACCTTAAAGACTGACAGTCTTCCTTCTTCTTCATTCTGCAAATCAATGTCACTGTCCAGAGGGAGCCTGCAACACTGCCACCAGCATGACTTACTGGCCAGCAGATTGTTAAGGGAATTAGGGAGGTGTGGTAAAATGCCACTTCATGCCTACCAGCTTGGGCTCCAAGGTCTTCTGCTGACACTGCAGGGAACTTCCGACATGAGCAGCTGGACACTACAGGAAAAAAGTGTTTCTTTTTTCTAGCTTCTTGAGATGGAGGCTGAGGAAACTGATTCTCAAGTCTTTTATTTTTTTAATACTCATATGTATCTAAAGCTATAGATTTTACTATAGTCATTTTTAACTTTAGCCTTCAAATTTTGCTATGCCATATTTTCATTGTTTCATAGTTAAAAATATTTTCCATTTTCATTATTTTTTCTTTTGTTTCTCTTTTTCATTGTTTTTTTGATACATGGGTTATTTATAAGTGCATTGCTTAATTCCCAAATATTTGGGTAGTATTGAATTATTTTTCTGTTGTGATTTCTAATTTATTTTCACAATGCTCAGAGAAACATTGTATGACTCCAGTTCTTTGAACTTTTTTGAGAATTGCTTTATCTGTAGCATATGTTCTATTGGGTAAATTTTCCATACGTACTAGAAAAGATTGTGTACTCTACAGTTGTTGAATGTAGCATTGTATGTAGGTCAAGGAGGTCAAGTAGTTTGGTTGTATTATTCAAATCTCATACACCAAACATAGGCAAATATACACCAACTATAGGTATATATAACATACATATATATTTTACTGCTTTTTCTATCTGCTACTGAGGCAAGTATGTTGAATTTTTCACCTATGATTGTGAATTTATCTATTTCCCCTTTTAGTTTAATTTATTTATTTTTTTGCTGTATATATTTTGCTGCATTTATTAAGAAGATTTAAAATTTAGAATTTTTTTCTTACTGTTGAATTGACCTATTTTAAGATCTTGAAATGTCCTTTTTTATTACTAGTAATATTCTTATCTTAAAGTCTGCTTACCTGATGTTAGCGCAGTCACATTAGATGTTGTGGTCAGTGTTTCCATGGCAAATTTTTTTCGTTCTTTTATTTTCACTTATGTAAACAACATGTAGGTGGGTCTTGTTGTTTTTTTAGACAGTCTGACAGTCTTTGTCTTTAATAGAAGTTTTAAGTCCATTTAAACTTAATATAATTTCTGATCTAGTTGAGTTTTTTTTCTGTTTCCTCTTTATTTTGTCTTTGTCCCTTCTGGTCTTTGTTCCTTTACCCTTTTTTTCTTGTTTTGTTTTGTATGAATCAAGTTTCCTTGTTTCCCTTCCTCCCTCCCTCCCTCCCTCCCT
>VMDR010016447.1:0-21154 GCA_007922815.1 Macrotus californicus
ATGTGATTTATCTTAGTGTTTCTTGGGGGGGGGGGGTTAGTGGTTACCACAAGGTATTGCAATGTACATTGTTGCTGATTACAGTACATCTTCAAATAATTTTATACTACTTCACACACAGAGTAAGAAACTATCATTTCCTCCATCCTGTCCTTTCCGCTATTGTAATGAAATGTATTTCCACATTTGTATTATTACCACAGCACACTGTTATTATTTTCTCTTTAAATAGTCTTTTAAAGAGATTTAAAAATCAAAGCAGTGAGTCATATATTTACATACATGTTTAATATTTCCACAGCTCTTCATTCCTGTATGTACATCCAAATTTCTACCTTGTATTATTTTTCCTTCAGCCTGAAGTACTTTAACATTGCTTGTAGTGTAGGTCTGCACTAGATGAAATGTCTAAGTTTTGTCTAAAAAAAGGATTTCATTTTCATTTGTGAAATATATTTTCATTGAAAGAATTCTAGATGACAGTGGGTGTGGGTTGGGAGAGTTGTTGTTTTCTTATTTGTTTATTTGTTTGAGACTTTAACAGTATTTCTCCATTGTCTTCTAGATCGCGTAGTTCTGATGAGAAGTCATTTGCTCTCATTCTATATGCAATAAATCCTTTTTATGTGGTTGCCTTTACATTTTTCTCCTCATCATTGGTGTTCAGCAATTTAATTATGTGCCTTGGCCAGGTCTTTGCATTCTTTTCTGATAGTTCCATCATTTCTGTCATTTTCTGAATCTGTTTCTACGTACTGTATTTGCCATATATAATGTGCACTTTTTGCCCAAATTTTTGAGGGAAAAATAAGGATGTGCATTATACATGGCTATAATGATTATATACCATGGGTATAATGATCCCGTGTGTAATGAACACAAAAACATAGCTGCATATGACATACAGCAAAGTGTGGTATTTTTTTTTCTGGGGGCCATATTTTCTGCTTCTTTCCATACCTGCGAATTTTTGCTTGGATGCTGGTCATCATGACTTTTACAGTTTGTTAATTATTGTACTTTGTTGTTATTCCTTTAAATAGTGTAGGATTTTGTCCTAGAATATAGGTGAGTATAATTTTTCACTATGCATGTTAAACACCTTTGTAAGATTTGGTGATATGGAATCTAAGGAACAATTGCATAATACTCTTCAGTTCCATACATGCATTTGCAAAGGGTAGGGATTCCTTCTTTCTTCCTGCTGCAGAGTATTCAATTGTGTAAATATACCACAAGGCTTTTTTGTTCTAAGTGAAATAAGCCAGTCAGTGGAAGACAAATACCATATGAGCTCACTTATAAAAGGAATCTAATGAACAAAATAAACTAACAAACAAAACTGAACCAAAGACATGAAGACTGGAACAGACTAACAGCTGCCAGAGGAAAGTGGGTAGGACAGAATGGTGGAAAGAAGGGGAAGTTACTAGTCAAAGAACATGTATAAATGACCCATGGACATGGACAACAATGTGAGGGATGACTGGGAGAGTGGGGAATGGGTGGGCAGAGGAAGGCAAAGGAGGAGAAACTGGGACAATTGTAATAGATTGAACAAGATTAAAAAAATGAAGAATGATTGCAAAGCATGACCAAGGAAGAAAGAAAATAAATCAAATATTCCTTGGCTGATTCAGCCCAACCTAGCACTATTATTTTGCAAGAAATATAGAAAACCGAAATGACTTTTGGGGTGTTCTTAGATTACTTGAAGGAGAAAACCTTTTTTTGTGTTCAGTACTTTCCTTAAATAAATGATTGATTCTATTTCCTGAATCACTAAGGAGCTCTCTATAAGCTAATAAACAGATCCTTTTTCTTGTTTTAGAATTCTGTTCTACATAGTCCCTCTCCATTTATTTACTTATTTATTTCAGCCATGGTTACTAACAAAAAAAGAGATTAAAATCCCCCAAGCTTCAAGGCTTATCTGTAGGTCATATAACCAGACTTTCCACTCCAAAAAAATTCAGCCCCTAAATGATTCATTTCAGGTAGCTATTCAGAGTGTGTTTAAAATCACATCAACTTCCGATCAGGATACTGGCATAAGCAGACATGGCTTGCCTCTTTGCACAACCACATCACAATTACAACTAAAATACCAAACAACTGTCACTCAGAACTGTCAGAAATTGAGCTGAATGGAAGTCTGACAACTACAAATTAAAGAAACCACATCCATCCAGACTGGTAGGAGGGGCCCAGATGCCGAATGGAGCTGGTCACTCACCCACATATTGGATAAGATTTGGGAGGGATATCTCAGGAGCGAGGAGTCCCACACCCACATCAGGCCACCCAGCCCAGAGTTCTAGTGCCAGGAAGGTAAGCCCCCACAACTTCTGACTACAAAAGGCAGTGAGGATTGAGTCAGTGGAAGAAACTTCTGGAGCCCCAAGCACTTCCTCTTAAAGAACTCACACATGGACTCACCTACTCAGACACACTTCCTCTGAGTTCCAGCACCTCAGTAGCAGCTGAAAGTTACCAGTGGCATACAGGGAAAAACTGAAGTGTCTGACATCAAGATGAGCAGAGATCACAGTTCCTTTTCTGAACTCCCCCCCCCACCCACAGAGCTGGCAAGCTGGTGCCATATCTGAGACTCCAACAACCTGGCTAACGTTATTTGACCCACCTTGGAGATCCCCAGAGAATCCAACCCAACTAACTTAAGGGCCCACCCAAGCTGCTTTTCCATGTGAATGGCTGGTCATGGCTCATGCTTCACAACTTCCTAAAACCCATCAAACAAGCAACAGCTGGCCTCAGTGAGCCTCAGGCCCAGCACTAGAGCAACCAGCCTAGATTAACAGTTTGGCTTCACCTGGGAACCTCCAAGCCCCACATAAATAGCAGCCATCTCTGATTGCTTTATAGCTCAGGAGGGTGGCCCCAGGCAGAACACAGGCAGGGGCTGAACTTAACCAGCACCACTTGAGAACCCCAGAGCCAGCGCACCCAGTGGACAGCTACAGACCACATAGGAACACCACCTGCCCATGCACAGCTGATTCTTCATGGTTGGTGGAGGTTGGTAATAAGTGGTCACAGCCAATCCTTGCAGCTGACTGGCCTGGGTAAATCCCTCCTATCAATCTGCCAACAGCAACCAGTGTCAACTACAAGAGAAGGGTGTACTCAGCCCACAGGAAGGGTACACTTCAAGTACCCAGCTTGCGGATAAGTGGAGGCTATGGCACTAGAACCTATAGAGCACCTACTATGTTAGGCCATACTACCAAGACATAGAGTCAAAGCAGCTCTACCTAATACATGGAAACAAACACAGGGATGCTGCCAAAACGAGGAGACAAAGAAACATGGCACAATGAAAGAACAGAAGTCCAGAAAAAGAGCTAAACAAAATGGAAATAAGCAATCTATCAGATGCAAAGTTCAAAACACTAGTTATAAGGATGTTCAAGGATATTAGTGAGGACCCCATGAGCATAAAAAAAATCAAGTCAGAAATGAAGAATTCACTAATTGAAATAAAGAACAATTTACAAGGAATCAACAGTAGAGTGCATGAAGCAAATCAATGATTTGAAATATAAGGAAGCAAAAAACAACCAATCAGAACAACAAGAACAAAAAAGAATCTAAAAAAATGAGAATAGTATAAGCAGCCTCTGGGACAACTTCAAGAGATCCAACATTTGCATCAAGGGATGTCAGAAGGAAAAGAGAAAGAGCAAGAAATTGGAAATCTATTTGAAAAAATTATGAAAGAAAACTTAGCTAATTTGGTGAAGGAAATAAACATGTAATTCCAGGAAGCACAGAGAGTCTCAAACAAGATGGATACAAAGAGGCCCTCTCCAAGACACATCATAATTAAAATGCCAAAGTTAAAGATAAAGAGAGAATCTTAAAAGCAGCAAGAGAAAAGTTAGTTACCTACAGGGGAGTTCCCATAAAACTGTCAGCTGATTTCTCTAAAGAAACTTTGCAAGCTAGAAGGGACTGGCAAGATATATTCAATGTCATGAAAATCAGGAGCCTACAGCTAAGATTGCTCTACCCAGCAAAGCTATCATTTAGAATTGAAGGGCAGATACAGAGCTTCCCAGATAAGACACAATTAAAGGAGTTCGTCATCACCAAACCATTATTATATGAAATGTTAAAGAGACATATTTAAGAAAAAGAAGATCAAAACTCTGAACAATAAATTGACAAAAAATGCAAATATATCAACAATTAAATCTCAAAAACAAACTAAGCAAACAAGAAGAACAGAGGCAGAATCATGGATACAGAGAGCGTTTTGATGGTTGCCAGAGGGAGGGGGATGTTGGAGAATGAATGAAGAGGTGAGGGATTAAGAAGTACAAATAGGTGGTTACAGAATAGTGATGGGGATGTAAAGTACAGTGTAGGAAATGAAGTAGCGGAAGAACTTATACCCATGACCCATGGACATGAACAATGGTGGGAGGATTGCCTGAGGGAGTGAGCAGTGCTGGGTTAAGGTTGGGGCCAAGGGGGAAATGTCAGAACAATTGTAATAGCATAATTAATAAAATAAATTTTTAATTATATAAAGAGCCCTGGCTGGTGTGGCTCAGTGGACTGAGCACCAGTCTGTGAACCAGAGTTGCCTTTTGATTCCCTGGTGGGGCACATGCCTGGGTTGCAGGCCAGGTCAGGCCCCCAGTGGGAGGTGTGCAAGAGGCAACAACACATTGATGTTTCTCTCCCTCTCTATCTCCCTCCCTTCCTCTCTGTCTAAAATAAATAAGTAAAATATTTTTTAATTATATAAAGAAAATATCTTTATATACCACATAATTTGCTCTCCATTTATGTAACAGCTGATCGAAGTTCTGTTTAAATGATTTTTGATTCACTCTTTAGCCTTTAATTCTTTCATCTGAGTAATCAAAGTTTGAAAACCTGTTTTTAGGTCTTCCATTACTGCATTGCTCTTCTCTACCTATTCTGTATATCATTTCTAAACCACTTTTTTAAAGAACTACAATGCAGCAGTCTATTAAAGCAAAACTAGGGCTGAATAAAATTACTTCCCCCTGGTTCTTGCAAGTAATGTACTATTAAGAAATCAAAATTTCATACTAGCACTATTATGCTAACTTTTGATTTCCATATAAAATAAGGAGAACCATTTTAATAGCTTCGCCCTTGGCTACTAGGCTAGTAGCCTCGCTGGGAAACCTATGATGCTACTACTACCTCTCATAATTTTCCTGCCCAGGATGGTTTTTTCAAATCCCTAGTTCTTCCTCTGGGTGAAGCACTTTTCTCTGTCTGAGAAAGTCGCACTGCCTTAGGAAGTCTTGTATATTGTTAAGGGGAAAGAAGACTTCTTTCCTGCTGTCAGATCAGCTTCAGAGATCTGTGGGATTATGAATTTCATATCAGATTATTCTAATATCCCAGGCACTGTCCTTGCCTTCCCTCTCCCTCCTTTCCATCAAAACAGTGTGACTCTAAGGAAAGCTGCAACTTCAAGGTTGATGCTTTTGCGTGTACCTGACCCACTAATGTCAAGTAATGAAAATTTTTTCCCTTAACTATTTCCTATATTTCAAAAATGTTTTTAAATCATCCCCAAGTAAGGCTGTGTAAACTTAAGATAACTTGAATTGAACTAAGTAGAAGAGAAATACATCTGTCCCTTTATCTTGGACAGATTTCTTTCTTATTAGATACCTGAACTGACAAAAAGAGGAGAAAAGACCAAAGTAACACAGGGTAAGGAGAACTGGGCTGAGGGTCCTAGCTCTGCCACCTGTGTTCTGTGTAACCCTGTATAAGTCACTTCATCTATCTAGATCTTAGTTGCCCACATTTAAATTAAAAGGAAAGGGTAGAAGACCGGACTAGACAACCATTGACAGTTTCTTCCGGGTTTAATATCCCATATTACACATCAATATTTCTGAGGTATGTGATGAAATAGGAGAAAACAGAAAAGTTTTTTAAAACCTTCAAAATGGTGGCAATGAGGGACACCACTCCTATGAGCCAGCCTGGGAATCCAGCAATAAAGAAGCAGATACGTGCCTGCCCTCATCAGGTCTAATAGCAGAGAGGAGGGTAAACATTAGAAATACAAACATGATCACAGTCACACCATTAACTACTGAGCGAATTGATTTATTATACTTTTTTTTTCCCAAAAGCACAGTTTTTATTTATGTAGAATCCTAACCACTTCCGTGGCAGGAGGAGCAGGAGAGGTTCCTTTTTCAATCTAGTGGCCTCCGTAAGGTTGGCCTGTTGGCTACCAAACACACAGGCAAGCGGCGCCACAGATTTG
Organism: Macrotus californicus; assembly: GCA_007922815.1. Classification (NCBI taxonomy): domain Eukaryota; kingdom Metazoa; phylum Chordata; class Mammalia; order Chiroptera; family Phyllostomidae; genus Macrotus; species Macrotus californicus. The sequence continues at coordinate 6,296 of VMDR010016447.1, forward strand.
GTAAACTAACTGCAACGTTCAGTCCCTCCCCGCTAGCGTAGCAAAGTGAGCATCAATCTCTGCTTCTGTAAGAATCCTGAATTTTGGGTTTCCCATTGTAACTTCTCCAACTTCCATTTCTGAAGGTTTGATATCAATTGATAGAACAGTAAACAGGCATATAATTGCAGTTTCCACTGTCCCTTCAAATGTCCAATCAAATTTCTTCTTCACTTTTTTTCAAGAAAGCTGGTTGACTCGGTTTGTTTTGCTCCTGCCCTAGTGGCTTTAAACCCACAGTAGTAACCTGCAGGATCACACTTGCACACCTAAGGGCTGTTCTTCACCTATACCAATTTAAATCCTACAACAACCAAGTGACCTCATTTCAGTATTCTGTGTGTAGACCTGAGAAATACTAGCAATTCTTTTGCACAGCACATCTCCAGGAATCTCACAGCCATACCTGTATTTCCGATTAGCTGCCTCACAGCGAGCCCCCTGCACCTGGGATCTGCTGTCAGCTGTCATTCTTATCACCACACAACCAATGATTTCAGTTGTCTTGAGTGAGTGAGTCACTGTGCTGGAACCCAGTAATTTGTCGGGTGCTTTCTTCTGTGTGACAATTACTGCACAGTCTTTCCCTCTGACAGCTACTGACATAAGCTGCTCATAAAGCATATTTTGGTAGAGCCAGCCTTCGGGTGAAAAAATGGTAACGTGGCAGTCAAAACCAGACTGGAACCATGGAACATGTCGGTGCACCCACTACTTCAAGAACAGTACCTGAGCCCCACAGCTCCCACACCAGGCATACAAGCCCCTCTGGAAGTTGTAGCAACTGCTTCCCAATTTATGAACCTCTTAATAGGCTACCTCATCTAATATGGGCATTAGAAAAGGTTTCCATGGGAAACTCTTGTAAGCTTAGACCTGACTCAAGGAGAGTCTCAGAACATTAGGAAGCATTTTTTTCCAAATTATAAGGGAAAGTTTATTTAGAAAGTAACAGAGGGAGTAGAAGGGCCCTTGGAGCCTCCAAGAAAGAGGGAGAGAGATTATTACCTTAAGGTATGAAAAGAGAGAGGAGAGGCACAGGCATGCTCTGGGAAAGAGAAAGAGGAGAGGGAGAGAGAGAGAGGCAAGTCCCTTGAGAGACAAAAGAGGGAAGAAAGGTGAGGGCATGCTCCATAGAGAGAGCCATGAGAAAGCATGTTTTAAATAAGAAAAATGGAGAAAAGGAGGAAAGAGGGAGAGAAATAGAAATTAATCAAAAGAACCCAAAGAAAGTTGAAAGGGAGAGAAAAAATGAAAATTATTTTATATCAAGGGTGGCCAAGGTTTGCATAATATCTACTTCAGGGTTAGAAATTTCGGAATTTAGCCAAATTTCAAAATTATCTTGAACACTAATTACTACATAAGTTTCTATCCTGATAGGCGAAATTGTTCATTATCAATTCTGGAAATAAGTAACAGTACATTCTACTGAGATCACAAAGTGGTCCATTGCTGTGCCCAGGGAATTGTGCCATGTCATCACTCTATGATTTAATTTACTTGGTGATGAAGCACACAGAGAACAAAGTCCTCCTGTGTCTGAGAAGAGACAGGACCCTGGCTACCAGAAATATGTACAATGTGTGACATATCTGCTTAGCACGATAAAGACTAACCTGGCAATCACAAACAGTTTGTGTCAACCTTATATAAACTCCCAGAAAATAAACTGTCTAGGAGAGAATAGCCCCAAGACCCCCTGTCTGACAACAGTAAGCTTAACTACTGGTTCACCGTCTTCCAGCCCCTTGTCTAGAGCTGTCCTCTCCTCATTTCCTGGTTTTAGAATACCAGGAGACTATGAGTCTCCAGGATACATCAAACCTCCCCCTTTATTTCAAGATGATTTCAAAAGGAACAAGTATCTTGACTAGGAACTTGAGAATCACACAACATTATACCCTTAAGAACTTCTATTGTACTCTACATTTACCTACAGACAAATAACCAACCACAAACAAGCAACAAACCAGAAGAAAATTAGAAGGTTCTAGAGTCTGTAGACTTGGATACTTGTATCAACAGGAGCAATTTCAATTTGTGGCAAAATAGCTTTTTGTTGGTGTGATTGTCCCCGCCTTGATCAGAGAACAGAACAACTGAGACGTTTAGTAGGTGACCTTTCAGGGTATTCTCTGGTGAATACAGATGAAGACAGGTGCTCACTGCATGGTAAATTCATAAACAGGAAGATTGCTTTGCCTCTTACATGATGAAGGAAAATCATTTCAATAATACCAATAAAACCATGAATTGGCTGCAGAGTTGATGGATGGATTCACTGCCTCAGTACTAAACTGGGACATTTAATAACAAAGTTGAGTTGATTTCATAAACTATCTGGCATGGCAATTGAGCCTGAATGCCAAACAAATTAAGCCTAGGCACCAAATTTTAAAAATAAATGAATGAACAAGTGAACGAGCTGTTTTTTCCTGTGTCACAGGTCACCCATACCTTCCTATTTCTCTCCTAAAGAGATCTAAGATGCTCTTTAGACCCTGTTAGAGAACGGCAGTTCAGCATATTGGTTAAAAGCTTAGATTCTAGAGTTAACCTGCCTTGGTTTAAATCCTGACTCCATCACTAGTTACATAACATTAAACAAGTTACTTCAACTCTCTATGCCTCAATTTCCTCATCTTTAGAGAACACACTGAAGTCTACCTAGTAAGATTGTTATGAGTCTGAAATGAGTTAATATTGGTAAAGTGCTTAGAAAGGTACATGGCACATATAGTAAGTCCTATAAAAGTACTCGTGGAATTGAGATGTTCAGTAGGATGTCTTAACTTGTTAATTTGATATTATTAAGTTAAATTATAATAACGAATCCAAAAATACTGTTCCTTCAACTTTATGTAGCCTTCTTATATGTCTCTATCATTTTCAATTATTTTGCCATCATAATAATCATCAACACTACTATTGTTATTCCTATTATACTAGTATGATCTTGGCCAAGCCAATTGCCTTACAATCAATTGATCTCACGTGTATCTGTGAGAAGTAAACATGGAGGTACTGTAAGATCTCAAGGCTACTTTTAGGCTCCTCACAAGAATCCCTGTAATAGACAAAGAAATTCAAAATAATTAAAGTAATAAAACAGTTTTATCTATTAGTAGCCTATATAGTCATTAATTATATCAAGTATATTTCAATTTTTTAAATAATAATCCACATAGGCAAAAGATCACTGACCTTCAAATAGCAACCTAGAAAATTTTATACTTATTCCAGGGATGCTGGACTGGCATTGTTCAGAAAATGTGGGTCACTCAGACTTATAAAACATTAAAGCTGGAGAAATAAATACGATTATGTAACAGGTATGACTCTAAGTCCAAAAATCAGGAATACAAGAAATAGTGTGTTGCCTTCATTTCTTTTAATTACCTTAAATCTGACTTTGAGCCCCAGTCACAAGGCTGCTGGAGAAATGCTATGCCATCCATTATTTGAGTCCCCAATTCCCAAGTTGTGCTAAGACCCTGGGATCTTTCAGCACTGAAGCATCAGAGAGTTTCTCAGTCATCTCTCCAGACTGCTAAGAGATCTATTTTCCCAATAGATTGTGACCCCTGCCAGTCCAGCGTGTCACCTTATCTCAGCGTACTTGGAGCACTGGAGTCTTAGGCAAGGCTGGGAGTCCCTGAGCCTGGGGCCCAAGTTTCTAATAAGCACAAGTCCCAGTGACTTTTATTCCCTTCTCAGTCTCTTTCTTTCTCTTTCTTATCCCTCCAGGGCATAAATTATACTAGGTGGAGGTAATACCCTATTAAAAGCAAAGAAGACTTAGTCACATCAAAATTTATATTTATATCCTTCAAAAAAATATCTGAAGCAACAAGGCATGTCTAAAGGGCCTAGCTATGTACTTGAATTGGAGGAGTAGAAATAAATATACAACAAAATACAAAGTAACACACACTTCCAAAATTATCCTGCCACACATCAAAAACCCAACTTAATGGCTTTTCTTATCTGAAAGACTGGGCTCTGAATAACTTTTGACTGTTTCAAAAAAAATAAAATCTACTCTTAATCAATGTCTTTGGCATCTTTTAAGAACATTCAAAGACTCTGCCAACCCTGAAACAGAACCTGCAGGATTCATTTTTAAATTACAAGAAATAATATTGACTACGAATTATGAAAACACACTTTTTATTTTACAAGTGACTGTCTTAGTTCTGGCTGCTATAACAAATTACCACAGACTGGCTTAAACAACAAACATTTCTCACAATTCTGGCGGCTGTAAATCGAAGAATAAGTCACCAGCAGACGTATCTGGGGAGATCGCAGTCCCTGGTTCATAGATGGCTGTCGTCTCGCTGTGTACTCACAGGACAAAAAGAATCAGAGAGCTCTCCAGAGTTTCTCTTACAGGGGCACTAACCTCACTTGTGAGGGTCCCACCCTCATGACCTGACCACCTCCCACAGGCCCCACCTCCTGATACGACCACATCAACAAGTGGATTTGGGGGAACAAAAAAGTCCATAACAGTGATACTCCCAGATGAAAAAACAATAGCTCATGTTTGCTATAAACTTATAAAGTTCTCACAACTCTATGCGATAAATCCCATAACTATCCCTATTTGCAGGTGAGGAAGCTGAGTCACAAACAAGTGAAGCAATTTGTCCAGTGTCACTTTTGGTGTCTGGGTGTCAAGTCTGTCCCATCAGCCCCACCTAGTGGTGCTGCTGCAGTTCACAGGCTGGCAACTGGCAGAGCCAGGGTGTGAATCCAAATTGAACATCAGTGCGAGGCAATAAGCATGGCTTTTTTTTTTTTTAAACAATATGTTATACTGAGAATTTCACAAATCCATCAAAAGAGATAGAATCTTTCTGTAAGCACATATGCTCAGTATTTCACCAACTGCTCCCATGCTACGGCTGCCCTAAACCTTCCTTGTGATGAGGTATAATCTACCTCTGGGGGGGAACTGCCTGCCCACTGGCCTGGGTTCTACCCTCTGGAGCTGCAGAGTGAGTCTGCTTTCACATAGCAGCCGCTCAAATCCCTAAATGCAGTTTTCACATCTCCCTTGAGTCTTGCTTTCATCCTTTGGTCCCTTTCATTCCACCAAGTTCGTGCCCACTGAGGCAACTGAGTGCAGCAGTTCAGGGCCTGTGTTGGGGAAACCCCCACTTGCTAGCTGGCACATACGAACACCTTTCCTAAACTCTCGACGCCTCAGATGCCTCATCTGCAAAGCACACGTAATAATAATTCCCACATCGTAGGACTGTTGTGAGTATTAATTTAGATAACACATGTAAAGGGCTTAGCACCTGTCTGGCACTTTTTAAGTGCTTAATAACTATTTCTTGTTTTGATTATGATTATTACTCCTAATACTCCAAGTTCAGCACTGCCCACTCTTCCCTGCTCAAAGGGAGACCAACACGTACGGAATGACCTACACAAATGATTTCTGACCTCAGCATGACGCAATGTCACAGAAAGTAGCCTAACCTCCATGGTTAGCCTAATGGATCTGTGTTTATGGAATGATTGTGTGGCCCTAAAACTCAGATATTGAAACCCTAATCCCAACACGATGGTATTGGAGGTGGTGGACCCTTTAAAAGGTAATGAGGTCATGCAGGTGGAGCCCCCAGGAATAGGATTGGTGCCTTTTATAAGAAGAGGCCCAAGAACTTTCTCACTCTCTTTCCACCATTTGAAGATACGTAAGAAGTCAGCAGACTGCAACCCAGAAAAGGGCACTCACAGGACTTCAATCCTGGTCTTGGACTTCCAGCTCCCACAACCATGAGAAGTAAATTTCTGTTGTTTAAAAGTCACCTAGATGCCCTGGCTGGTGTGGCTCAGTGGATTGAGTGCCAGCCTGTGAACGATAAGGAGCGCTGGTTTGATTCCCAGCCAGGGCACTTGCCTGGGTTGCGAGCCAAGTCCCCAGTGGGGAGAGCGTGAGAGGCAACCACACATTGGCGTTTCTCTCCCTCTTTCTCCCTCCCTTCCCCTCTCTCTAAAAATAAACAAATATTAAAAAAAAAAAAAAAACTCGTCACCTGGACTATGCTACTTTGTTAGTTCAGCTTAAACAAAGACAACCTGGTTTCTAAAAAATTAGCTTGCTTAGAGCGGCTACGGAGGTTAATTTTGGTAGAGTACGCCTGCCACCTACTGTAATTTCTGTGAACTACCAGCCAACAGTGTTTGACCTAAGAAAAACTTGGAATAAAACTGCGCTAACACTGTCCTAAGAACTAAGGAAAATGCTGCAAAGAATATTGCAAGAGTTTGAAATGACCCCGAAATTACACCCCTTTTCTACCTTGTGACCAGTAACTAAGGTGGTTAGAAGCCAAACACCACTTTTGTTATTGATAAAGCTGATGTTAGAGCACGTTGTACAGAGTACCCGAGCTAAATTACGCCTTCAATGCTGACTCCCAAATCAGACCAAACCAGGTCCAAGCAGTGCTGAGTCACTGGAGACCTTTCCACATGGGAGCCTGTCCTTATAAGACTTAGTGCCCCGAGGACAGAGAAGAATGAGTGCTGCCTGAGAGCAGGAAGGAGAGACAAATGTCCCCTTTCGCCCTCCAAACTCCCCCATCAGATACGGTGCAACATTCCCCACCCCACAGCGTGGAGTGAACGCATGTCCGCCCGCAAAGAAGGGACAGTCAGGATGAAAGAACAACCCGCCCACCTCCCGTCCTACCACAGCCCTGCCTTGAAAAGGTCAGGAAATTGTAAAGTGCTGAGAATAAATAACTCACATAATCAGTAGTAGCAACGAGGATGAAGAACTAAATTTAATTTTTTTTATTTTCCACCTACTCAGACAGCCAATAGGTACTAAAATGTTAAATCTCTCTGTTGTGGGAATTAAACTAGCTAATACATAGAAAGCACTTACCACACACCTGTTTCTACTCTTTGTGAAGAGAAACTTTTAAAGAGAAGAGCAAACGACCTCTTCTCCACTCAAAGTCCCCCCATCGCTGACGCTGCTCAGTAAAGCCAATGACTGGAAAGGGACCCACAGAGCCCTGTGTGATCTGGCTCTCGAGTCTTCCTCACGATTGCTGTTTTTCTCCCTGCTTCACTCGCTGGTGACCCTTCCTCCAGCATGCCCGGCAGGCTCCCTTCTCAGTCCTTTGCACTTGCTCTTCTCCCGTGTAGCTTCATGCTCACTCCCTCTCTCCTCACATGTCACCATCTCAGTGGGTCTTATCTGATTATGACCCCAGTTACCACCACCCCATCCTGCTCAGCACCTTCACACCCCATCCTCACTCCGGTTTTCCCTTTAGCACTTAGCACTACCTGACACTGTAGGTATCTCTGATGGGTTTTTTGTCTGTGTCTCCCATCACGACAAACACACGCACGTACAACTTTTGAATGAAGCTCCAGCAGAGCAGAGACTGATTTATTGTGTTCATGGCTATATCCCCATACTCCAGAATACATGGCAGAGCTCATGCTCAGTAAGTTTGTGGAAAATCAACATAATAAATGAACTTCCTGCCCAGTTTTCTAAAAGTCTACAGACCACCTGTTTGTAAGTCACCTGGTGTGCTTTGGGGAAAATGCAGATTCTGAGGCCCACCCCAGACCTCCTGAATTAAAATCTGTCAATCTGAGCCAGAAAATTTTTATCTACCTGGAAGCACACAAAAGTTGGAGAACTACTGAGCCAGCCCAACCCAGTCATTTTACAGGAAGGCCAAGGCTACAGAGCTAGTTTGCAGAAAACAGATACTATAATTACCATTCCATGTTATTTCCACTGCAAACTATTTTCATCTGTATCAGCTAAAGTGGTGCAAAGTTCTCTGGAGGGACTTGAAAAATGACGCTAGCTAGCCTTTGGGGTTCCTACAGAGACACGAGACAACACTAGTTAAAATATTTATTTCAGCCCTGCCCGGCGTGGCTCAGTTGGTGGAGTGTCATCCCACAAAGCAGTAAGTCACTGGTTCGATTCCCGGTCAGGGCACGTGCCTACGCTGCGGGCCTGATACTCAGCTGGGGTGTGTGCAAGAGGCAACCAACCAATGCTCCTCACATCGATGCTTCTCCCCCTCTCATTCTCCCTCCCATCCCCTCTCTCTCAAATAAATAAATAAAATCTTTAAAAAATAAAATATTTCAGACGGATAGTTGCAAAATGAAAAAAAGTAACAAAAATATGAGTAGTTTTAAAGATTATATACAATGTTCAGGCAAATATAAGTTTTATTCGTGGAATTTTATTTCATTCTTTTGACCCAAATTTTCCACTACTACATGTCCTTCCTGTACTAAAGTGTAATCATCCATGTAAGTGATTTTAATTGAATGCTTCTAGGTGCTCTGCTCTAGAGCGGCAGGGACGGGAGACCAGGTCCCTGCCCTCGGGAAGCAGACGCCAGGGAAACAGTAAGTAAACAGAAAGATGAGTATACAATTTCGAGAGTCCTTCTGCTGCGGAGGAAAGATAAAACAAGTTCCTGAGATGGCAGGCAAGGGCAGCAGTACAGACAGCGGGGAGGGGTGCTATGTCACATCAGGGACTCAGCAAGGGCTCTCTGAGGCGTTTAAACAGAGACTCAAATGAAGGAAGGGAATAAACCAAAGCAAGGTTAGTGCCCTGAGTCAGAAGTAAGCTTGTTGTGGGTCTCAGGTCAGGTTCTCCAGCCGCAGGCGGAGACAAAAATCAGTTTGTCCGTGACTTACTAACAAAATTCTCCCCAAGTGTTGGCGAGGGTGTGGAGAAAAGGAAACACTGAGAACTGTTGGTGGGAATGTAAATTTGTGTAACTACTATGGAAGGCAGTGTAGAGGTGCTGCAGAAAATTCAAACTAGAACTATCATATGATTCAGCAATTCCACTTCTGGGTATTTATCTGAAGTAATAAAATCAATATTTCAAAAAGATTTCTGCACCGCATGTTCATAGCAGCATTATTTACAATACCCAAGACATAGAAACAACCTAAGTATCCATCGACAGCTGAATGGGTAAACAAAATGCAGTAAGCATGTATAAAGTGAAATATTATGCAGCCATGAAAAGAAAGAGATCTTGCTATTTGTACAACACGGATGGACCTTGAGGACATTATGCTAAGTGAAATAAGTCAGAGAAAGACAAATACTGTATGATCTCACTTGTAAATAAAATCTAAAACAAATTGAGTGCATAGATACAGAAAACAGATTGATGGTTGCCAGTCTGTTGGGTGGAGGTAGGGAAATGTGTAAGGGTGGTCAAAAGGTACAAACTTCCAATTATGAAATAATAAGTCATGAGGAGCCCTGGACCGTGTGGCTCAGTTGGTTGGAGTGACATCCTGCAACAGAAAGGTTGAGGTTTGATTCCTGGTCAGGGCACATACCTAGACTGAGGGTTCGATCCCAGGTCCAGGTGCATACAATCCCCAGTCCACACAGGTAAGGGAGACAACCAATCAATGCTTCTTTCTCACACTAATGTTCTCTCTTCCTTTCTCTCTGCCTTCCTCTCTCTTAAAGCAATGAAAAAAATGTCCTTGGATGAGAATTTTAAAAAAAAATTCTAATGTAAGTCACAAGGATGTAAGGTACAGCATGGTAGACTATAGTTAGTAATACCGTATTATATATTTGAAAGTTGCAAGAGAATAGATATTAAAAGTTCTCATCACAAGAAAAAAATCTGTAACTGTGTGGTGATTGATCTAAACTAAATTTGTTTTGGCGATCATTTTGCAATGTATACCAGTATCTAATTATTATATTGTAGGTGTTAACTGTACTTATTTTGGTGATCCTTCTGCACTGTATACAAATATCAAATCATTACATTGTACACCTGAAACCTATATGATGTTATATGTCAATTACATCTCAATGTAAAAAATCATTATGTTGTACAGCTAAAACTAATACCATAGTGTATGTCCATCATATCTCAATTAAAACATTAAATTTTTTTAAACGGCTCATGGGAGCAATATTTCCTGAGTTCTTATTTTAAAAAGAAGGAAAGAAAATGCTTCCAAAAGAAACTTAGTAAGGGAGCTGGGGAAGCAGGACCGGGATGGGAGAAAGCCAAGAAAGGGTGCAGTCGCATACATATAAAGTCCAGGCCTCAGCTGTACCCTGCAGGGGACCTTTGGAATGTAGGTCATTGCTCAGAGTTTAGAGTTTATCTCAGCTGGAGCCAGCGGAGCTGGGCCTCATACTTCTGCAGAGGCTAAGAGGCCTGGGAGGGTTGGTGCAGGAGGAATGTAAACTCTCGGTCATTTACTTTTGTCTTGGCCTGAGCAAAGCAGTTCCAATACTGATTCCATTTCCTTTGGCTATAAGCCCAGAAGTTACACTAAGTGAAATAAGCCAGACATAGAAAGCCAAATACTGTGTGATCTCACTTACATGTGGAATCTTAAAAAAGTTGAACTCAGAAGCAGAGAATAGAACAGTGGTAGCCAGGGGGTGGGGACTGGAGATGCAGAGATGTCGGTAAAAGGTACAAACTTTCACTTATAGGACGAAAAGTTCTAGGGATCTAATGTACAGCTTGGTGACGATAGTTAACAGTACTGTATTATATACTTGAAATTTGCTAAGAAAGTAAATCTTAAGTGTTCTTACTGCGGAAAAAAAAAGAAAGAAAAGTTAACTGTGAGTTGATGGATGGGTTAATTAACTTGACTGTCGTAATCATTTCCCAATGTATTCATTTGGTTAGAGCATCATCTCGATATGCCAAGGTTGTGGGTTCAATTTCTGGTCAGGGCACATACAAGAAAGCAACCAATAAATGCATAAGTGGAACAAGAAATCAATGATTCATTCTCTCTCTCTCTCTCTCTCCCCTCCTTCTCTCTCTCCCTTCCTCTCTCTCTAAAATCAATGATTTTTTTAAAAAAACAATGTATACATATATCAAATTATTACATTGTACAACCTAAATATATTGGTTGGGAGGGGACAGGTTCTAACAGCCCAAGGACAAACCTCCTGAGAGAGTCGCAGGTGCTGGCTGTGAAAAAGCACGCAGAAATGTCTTACTGAGCAGTCCGAGGGGAGCTAGGCAGAGAGAGCCTAACCGGGTTCACTACGGTGTGTTCAGGAACAAAACGTCTGGGGAAGAAGGAAATCGTTGGAAAGAGCATTGTGATACTGGTCTCCAGTATTCCAGAATAGTGTTGTTTTTCTTTTTTCATTTAATACACATTTACTGAGCATCAGTGATGTGTGAAATGCTGTGCCAGCCCTGAGGACACGGCAATGGACAACAGAGACACCCTTATTGTGTCTTCTTGGCGCCACACTCTGACCATGAAGAGAAACACTAAATTAACTTCAAGCACTCCAGGACACAAACCAGGGGAACAATCACGAGTTTGGGAGGCAGAAAAGGCCTCTGCAGAAGTGGTACCTCAGCCGAGGCTGAAGGGAGAACAGGATGCAGTAGGGCATAGGCTGGATTGGGGGGAAGGTAAGGAGGTAAGGTATGGGGGGTGAGGGGATTAAGATGTACAAATAGACTTTTTTCCCCAGGAAACACCAAATGGTTTTTTGACACCAGTTATGCAGGAGGGCCCAGAGGCCCCAGGGGTCCTGGAATGGGAGGCCACAGTGGTTTCCATGGATGATTTGGCAGCGGCATCTGGGCTAAGGTCGCTGTCACAGTTATGGTAGAGGCCATGTAGCTCATGGAGGCAAGGCCAAAGACAAGGAGTGGATCCCTGTCACCAAGCTGGGCCGCCTAGGCAAGGACATGAAGATCAAGTCCCTGGAGGAGATCTATCTCTTTTCTCCACCCATCAGGAATCTGAGATCATTGACTTTTTCTTGGGGGCATCCCTCAAGGACGAGGTTCTGAAGATTATGCCCATGTAAAAGCAGACACGTGCAGGCCAGAGGACCTGGTTCAAGGCATTTGTCACCATTGGGGACTACAATGGACATGCTGGTCTGGGTGTTAAGTGCTCAGAGGAAGCAGCCACTGCCATCCGTGGGGCTGTCACCCTGGCCAAGCTCTCTATTGTCCCTGTGCAGTGAGGCTACTGGGGGAACGAGATTGGCAAGCCCCACATCGTCCCTTGGAAGGTGACCAGGCGCTGTGTCTCTGTACTGGTGTGCTTCACCCCAAACCCCAGGGGCACTGGCATCATCTGGGCTCCTGTGCCCAAGAAGCTGCTGCTGATGGCCGGTATTGACGACTGCTGTACCTCAGCCAGGGGCTGCACTGCCACTCTGGGCAACTTCGCCAAGGCCACCTTTGACGCCGGCTCTGAGACCAACAGCCCTCTCACCCCTGACCTCTGGCAAGAGACTGTGCTCACCAGATCTCCCCACAGGAATTCACTGACCACCTAGTCAAGACCATCCCCAGAGTGTCTGTGCAGAGGACCCAGGGCACAGGGCAGGCTCCAGCCGTGGCCACCACATAATTTTATACAAGGAAAATAAAGTGAATTAAGCCTCTTAAAAATAAAAAAAAGAAGAAGTACAAATAGGTAGTTACAGAATAGCCATGGAGATGTAAAGCACAGCATAGGAAATGAAGTAGCCAAAGAACTTACACATATGACCCATGGACGTGAACAATGGTGGGGGTTGCCTGAGGGAGTGTGGGCACTGGCTGGAGGAGGGCAAAGGCAGTAAATCAGGACAACTGTAATAGCATAATCAATAAAATATAATAAAAAAAATAAAGGCTAAAGAGACATTACAGTTCTGGAGGCTGGGAAGTCCAAGATCAAGTCACTGGTAGATTCAGTCTGGTGAGAACCTGCCTCCTAGATCCTAGATGGACATCTTCTCCTTGTGTCCCCACATGCTGGGAGGGACAGGGGAGCTCTCCAGGGGTCTTTTATAAGAGCACGTATCCCATTCATGAGGGCTCAGCCACCATGACCTAATCACCTCCCAAAGTCCCTGCCTCCTACGACCATCACATTGTGGGGTAGGTTTCAACCTATGAGTTTTTGGAAAAATGCATTCAGTCTATAGCACCAGTCAACCCACAGAAGCATGAGGAATCATTCTTGCCTGAAACCATTAAGCTTTAGGATAACTGGTAACCCAGCAATAGATAATTGAAACAGATAATCTTCACCAAGCCCCTATAAGGTAATTCCCATTATTATCCTCATCTTGTATGTGAGAAAACTAATACTTAGAGAGTTTAAATAACTTGTCCAAGGTCATGGAATTCAGAAGTGGTAAAACTAAAATTAAAATCCATATTGGTCCGATACAAGAGCCTAACTCCTAAGTGTTACATTACCGAGCTGCTGAGCGAAGCTAATCTGTGCCCTAAGGCGGAAAGTATAAAATCCGGTTCACAGTCAAGATCTAGAGATAGTGTATTCAGAACATGAAGGAACAAATACCTTCACTATAACCTTTTTGTCGCCTGGAGGCAGTATCTCCTAACACAGCGTTTCTTTCTATTCAGAAAATGCTGTCATAAACAGCTCCATTAGGGTTCATTCCGGCAATGCTGGAGCATCAAGGAACAGAGACCCTTACAAAAAATGTCCATCCGACCGCAGACAACAAAGGGGGGGGAGATATTAAGACCAAGCGTGAACACTAGCATGGGGACTCAGTTTGCCATCATGGTTCAGGAGAAAGGACGCTTTGAAGGAAGATTAGAAACCAATGACAGAAAAGGTGTTCAACATCATTAGTCGTCAGATAAATGCAAATTAAGATTAAAATGAGGTATAATCATGTACCTATGAAAACAGCTAAAATTAAAAATCGTGCCCAGGGCTGCTGAGGAGGTGGAACAGCTGGGTCTCTCACACGCCACTTGTGCAAATGTAAAAGACAGTTTGGGTTTGGCAGTTTCTTCTCAAGCTAAACATGCAACTCCCATACCACCCAGCCATCACACTCCCGGGCACTGATCCCGGAGAAGTGAAAATGTGTGTCTACACAGGAACCTGCACGTGAGCGTTCACAGCAGCTTTGCTTGTCATAGGCAAAATCTGGAAACAACCAGAATGTCACTCCAGGAGCAGGTGGTTCGACAAACTGGGGCACCTCCAGTGCGTGGAATGCTAATCAGCAGTAACTAGGATTGAGACGTAAGGCACACAGCATTTTGGATAGATCTCAAGAGCCTTATGCTAAGTAAAAAAAAAAATGCCAGTGTGAAAAGGTTAAAGGAAAGTCACATGCTGTATAATTCCACTTACACAACATTCTCGATGTGACAAAATTGCCATGATGGAAAACAGATGAGTTAGTGGTGTTGCCAGGGATGACAGGTGGTCAGGAGGCAAGGGACGGGTCTGGCTGTGAAGAGGCACCGAAAGGAGATCTTGGTGACAGTGGAATGGTTCTGCTTCTTGATTATAAAGGCAGCTGCCCGAATCTACAAATGAGATAAAATGGCACAGAACTCTACACACGCATTATATCAACATCAATTTTCTAAATAGTTTTGATAATTGCACTATAGCCATAAAAGGTAACCACCAGGAGAAACTGGGAAAAGGACACATGGACCTCTTTGTACTATTTTTGAAACTTTCTGTGAATTGATCATTGTTTCAAAATAAAAAGGTAAAAAAGAAATTACAGGGTAAAATACCCCTTAATGAAGTCCCTTTAACTTTAAAACTAACAAATGGTGCCCTGACTGGTGTGGCTCAATGGATGGAGGGTTGGCCTGTGAACCTAAAGGTCACTGGTTCAATTCCCAGTCAGAGTACATGCCTGGGTTGTGGGCCAGGTCCCAGGTTGACTGAGGGCCAGTGATTGATGTTTCTCTCACATATCAATGTTTCTCTCCCTCTTTTTCTCTCTCCAGGCCCCTTGCTCTAAAAATA
>VMDR010016448.1:0-21158 GCA_007922815.1 Macrotus californicus
ATAATCGAAAAAATCTCCAACAAAGAAAAGCCGAGGAGAAGACAGCTTCACTGGTGAGATTAAAACTTCCAAAAAACCGAAAAAGAAAAAAACACCTCCTTACTCTTTCTATGAAGCCAGTATTACCCTGATACCAAAACCGGACAAGAGTATCACATGAAAACAACAGGCTGGCATCTTTTATGAATACAAATCAAGGTCATCAACAAAATAGTAAACTGAATCCAGCAGCATATACAATTAATTTATATATCATGTCAAGTAGATTTATCCCAGAAAGGAAAGGTTGGTTCAACATATAAAAACAAATCAATGTAACAAATCATATGAAAAGAATAGGACAAAACCACATGATCATCTCAATAAATGCAGAAAAAACATATGATGAAATCTAATATCCTTTCAAGATACACTAAAAAAACTAGATACAGAACTTCCTCTACCTGATCAAGGGTATTCGTGAAAAATCCACAGCTGATATGATACTTAGTGAAAAACTGAAAACTTTCTCCCTGAGATCAGAAACAAGACAAAGATGTCTACTCTATACAATTCTAATCATACTGTACTGAAAGTTCTAGCCAGGGTAATTTGGTAAGAAAATGAAATAAAAGATTAGAATGGAAAAAGTAAACAACTGATAGATGATATAACTGTGAATATAGAAAATCCTAAAGAATTAAGATATAAAAACACAACTACTAAAACTAATGAGGTGAGCAAGGTTGCAGGATACAAGATCAAAATACATAAATCGTGTTCCAATACAGAAGCAATAAGAAACTACAATTAAGAAAACAGCCCTGGCCATGTACAGCTCAGTTGGTTGAAGCATTGTCTAGGAGACTAAAATGTTATGGGTTCTGTCCCCAGTCAGGGCACATACCCAGGTTACGGTACATTCGAGAAAGCAACTAATCAATGTTTCCCTCTCACACTGATGCCGTCTGCCTCTCCCTCCCCCATTCTTCTTTCTCTAAAAGCAATGAAAACAAGTCCTCAGGTGAGGTATAACACACACACACACACACACACACACACTTACAATTGCATCGAAAAGACTAAGTATGTAGAATAAAAGTGTACGACTTACACACTGAAAATAACAAAACCTCACTGAAGAAATTACAGACTTAAATAGATTTTGTACTGGTAAAGTAACAAACAGTTCTCCCAAAATTGATCAATGTAATGCCTGTATCAGAAACCCAGCTGACTCTCTACAGAAATGGACAAACTGATTCTAGAATTCATTTTGAATTACCAGGAATCCAAAGCGCAAAAACAATCATGAAAAAAAAATCCAAAGTCAGACTCTCACTTCCCAATTTCAAAAGTTACTACAAAGCTACGGTAATCAAGGCAATGTGATACTGCCCAGTGGACAGACATACTGATCAATGGAATAGAACTGAGAGTCCAGAAATCAACCTGTATGTCTATATCAACTTTTTTTGACAAGGGTATGGAGACCATTCAATGTAGAAAAGAATACTAATTTTTAGTAAATGGTGTCAGGACAACAAAATATTCATATACAAAACAATAAAGTTGGATCCCTACTGTATACCATATATAAAAATTAACTGAAAATGGATCAAAGACTTAAATTAAGGGCAAAATATATACAACTCCTAGAATACTACAAGTACATATCTCTGTGACTTTGGATTAGACCAAGGGTTTCTTAACTATGATACTAAAAGCTCAAAAAAACCCCAAAGAATAAATACATTAACATTATTAAAATGAAAAACTTTTTCCTTTAAAAATCACTATAAAAAGACAACTAACAGAATGTGAGAAAACGTTTGCAAGTCACATGCGTTATAATGGTGTATAATATCCAGAATATATAATGTGCTCATACAACTCAACAATAAAAAGACAAATAACCTAACTTAAAAATGGGCAAAGGACAGGAATAGACACAATCTCCAAAGATATGTAAATGACAAATAGGCACATGAAAAGATGCTCAACAGTACCGGTCATTAGGGAAATATGTATGAAAAGGACAATGAAATACCACTTCCACGCACCAAATGGCTATAATAAAAAGGAGAGCTACACTAACAATGATGGGCACGTGTCTGTGAGCATGTGAAGAACTGGAACTCTGCTACATTGCTGGTGGGGATGCAATATGCTATGTAGACACTTTGGAAAAGTTTTGCAGCTCCTCAAATACTAAACAGAGAGTTACTTTATGGCCCAGCAATTCCATTCCTAGGTGTGTACCTGAGAAATGAAAACATATGTCCATTCAAAAGCATGTTCACAGCAGCATTATTCATAATAGCCAAACTGTGACAGTCACCCAAATGTCCATCAATGGATGGATAAGATGTGGTATATCCACACAAAGGAAAATTATTCAGCCAGAAAAAAGGATGAAGCACTCCTTCATGCTGCAACACAGATGAACGTGGGAAACATTACGGTAAGTAAAAGAACAAAGACACAAAATCAATGCATTTGGTTTCATTCATGTGAACTCTCCAGAATAAGGCAAGCCTACAGAGGCAGAAAACTAGACCAGGAGTTGCCAGTGGCTAGAAGGAAGGTAGAAAAGAGAGCGACTACTAATGGGAATGGGGTTTCTTTTTGGAATGATGAAAATGTTCTGCAATTTCATAGTAGTGATGGTTGTGCAACTTTGTGAAATAAAAATTTGAACTGTATACTTTCAAAGGGTAAATTTTATGGTATGTAACTTAGATTTTTTTAATGCAAGAAATTAAGCACCTATCAAATACCAGAACCTCAAGATAGTTGTTAATACATGTATTAATACAAATGTTTACATTCAGCTTATAAAAGGTATCAAAAGATTTAAAAATAGTGAAAGTCTGAAATAAACAGGCAAAACTATTACAAGAAGAGAATATTAAAGGTCAATGTCAATAATAAGCTAGAAATTGTATGCATAACACAATTTTACTCAAGAAAATCTAGTCATATATAAAAAAGATAAAACATCCCCATTTTAAGTTGGGTTTATTTCAGGAATGCAAGGTTGACTTGGTATTTTGGGGGTTAAAGGTGGGGGAGGAGACCAAATATAATTTACCTGCTTAATGGAATAAACAAGGAAAAAAACCTAAATAGATGCAGATAATTCAATAATCATTCACGACAGAAATTCTCTGCCCCCTCCCGAAATTAGCGTAGAGCTATCCACTAGTGATGGTACCAATTCTTAACTCTCCTTTGCATTCCTACCCTTTGCCATGGAAACGTTTACGTTTTTCTCTCTCTGTGGATTGGCTGACTGTCTCAGCCCCTTGACTCTGGAAAAAGAGGTTTGAAAGGGACTTGGAACAGGAGGTTGCTGTCTTGTATCTTTGACACTGCTAGAAGAATTATGATCAGACCAGCCTGCTACAGGAGGAAAAAAACAATCTGAGCCACCCCAGCTGTTTCAGCTGAGGTCATTTATGAAAAGAACCAGATGAGGATTTTAAATATTTAACCTTCTCTGAAGCAGTAAAGCTCAGGCTCTTGAGTTAGACTTTCTCACCCTTTCCTAGCTCTGCCACTAACTATGTGTCCCTCAGCAAGATGCTTACTTTTCTCATCAACAAATGGAGATGGTAATAGTAGCTACCTCACAGAGCTATTCTGTGAATAAATGCTTACTAGGTGGTAAAGCACTTGTAGTCCCTGACCATTAAACACTGAAAGGAGACATGCTAGAATTATCATGTGCACAACATTTTACTTTGTTCCATGCCCCAATCTTTTAAAACGGTTTGTTCCACAGCATTATTATGGTAATGGACAATTGATATGCTGGATACACAGTACTTTAAAACTCTACAGCAACATTTTTCTTAATGAGGAAATCTTAAAATTTTTCCTTCAGAGATAGGACCAAGACAGCAATGAACAATATGAAAACACAATTTCAATGTCATTTATAACACCACCAAAGTATTTATAAAACCCAAGAGATCTATCTAATAAGACATGGAAAGTCTCTACTCAGAAAACTGTAAAATATGTTTTTACGCATTTACATAAAAAACTGTAAAGGTGCCAGTTCCCCTAAATGATCAGATGGAATGCAATCGCAGTAAAAATTCTAGCTGGTCTCTCCCCGGGGAATGGAAGTTGGCAAGGTGATCCTACACTGTGACTACATGGAAGGGATCAAGAGTAACCATGGCACTCTTGAAGAAAAACAAGGACTTTTTCTAAGGGACATTAAGACGTAAAGATACCATAATTAAGACAATGTGAAATTGGTATGAGGATAGGTAATAAAACAGAACAGAATACAGAATAGACTGACCCGGGCTTTGTGCCAAAGGTGGCGGTGCCGCAGTGGTGAACAGCGGTATAAGACCTGAGTGGCAGATTACATATCTAAATGTGAAAGTTTCTACAAGGCAACATAAAAGAAGGGCTCTGGGGGCTAGGAAAGATTTGTTGAACAGCACATAAAAACAAAAGAAAGAAAACCCCTCAAATAAACTGGAGTATGTTAAATTAAGAACTTCTGTTCAGCCCTGACTGGTTGTGGCTCAGTGGTTTGGGAAGCATCCTGCAACCCTAAAGGTTGCTGGCCAGGTCGCTGGTTGCTGGAGTGCAAGAGGCAACCAATTAATGTTTCTCTGCCTCTCTCCTTCCCTTCCCATCTCTCTAGAAATACAAAGAAAAGAACTTCTGTTCATCAAAAGACCATCAGAGAATAAAAAGAAAAATCAAGCACCTACTGAGAAAAGACCTTTGGAACACTCCTGAGAAAGGAACTGTATTAAACTGTGTGTCAGTCTAGGGTATTTTCAGATTACTGGCGGTGAGTTCCCTAGCTCTACCATATCAAATTATACAATACTTCCTAAAATGAAGGGATGGGGGAGGGGAAAGAACTTCAGTGACTGCCAAAAGGCTAGACCAAGGACTGGCGGGTCAAATTCAGGCTGCTGTTGATCTCTGCGAACAGTTTTACTGAAATACTGCCCTTTTTTTTATTTGTAAAAAGTTCTGATCCTTAGGCTAGACAGTCCTCTTACGTCCAGTGTAACCCCCTAGTAAGGAGCTAGAGAGGAGAGGGCTCCCTGGAAAACTTAAAGGCGGTGACTGCTTAGCTAATAGGAAACTTTTAAAGGCAAGGATTATTTTTTTCAAGTCTAAATTTGCCAGCTGTGCAACCAGACTTTGTTTTCTGTTAAAAGTAAGCAATATGGCAAACGTCATAAAATCACCAAAGCCATCAACTTAGACACAGAATCATGGCTTATACTTTAAAACTTTTACCTTCAAAAGTGATTATGGTACTGATTTAAATAAACTGCAATTTGCTTGAGAATAGATGCCTATAACTGATCTCTTCTCAATCACAGCAAGCGAATAAAGTCAAGCGCTAGCTAGTAACATTACTAAGGAATGAACCATCTCCAATTCAACAAGCTTACACTCTAATAAACAATATATATTTTGACATTGTGCTGTCTGAATTTTGCGCTCATGTCTATTTGAGGGACAAGTACAAAATTCCTGTTAAAAACAATCCCCAGTCTCCTTCACTGTCCCAGAGCAATGAATTTAGCCCTTTTTAGTCATTTTCTGTTTTTAAACAGCCAAGCTCCCCTATGAGTTGTCCCCTTCTTAATTGTATTTGAAACTTCAAAATGAATATCATAACCAAAAGCAAGTAACAGCAATGGTAATTTTAAGAGAAAAGTTTATGTGGAAAACCATATAATTCTGACCTTGATCATATGGTACCAGTTTGAATATTAGGTCTGCCTGTTTTCCACAAACTTAAATAAGGGGAGGAAAAAACAACACCTGGCTCACAGGACAGCATTATACAGGTCATTTTCAAAATCACGTGTGTTTGGGGGGCATCCTCCTACCCCACCTCCAACAAGAGTCTGATGTTCCCTGGGAATAGAGTATCTTCTATGCTCTCAGAACAAAGAAAACTAACCTAATATTCTTCAAGATTCTTATAAATCTTCCCTACAGCTGTTTCTTGTACCTCAAGTTTTTTCTAAATTACATCTATCTTTGGAGCCCTCACCACCTAGATAACCATTCCAATAATCTTTTAACATATTGTACCTTTCCAAAACACGCTTGGAAAGAGGCAGGCTTCCTTTCTGTAAACACAAATGTAAGACAAATGAAATTAGTAACTGCTTATCTCTTCATACTAACAGGCATGTTATCTCTGAAGATGCCAATCCACTGCCTGGAAATGGAAACTAGTAGCCTCAAAAGAAGCTGATCCGTAATAAGGACTTTTAATAAATTTGGCACCTAAAATTCACTGAGGTGGCTCTAAAGCCCACTCTGACTGGGTCCTTTGATGATAAAATTCTAAAATCAGCAACTTGTTTTTAAAAACATTTTATTTATTTATTTTTAGAGAGGGGAAAGGAAGGAGAAAGAGAGGGAGGGAAACATCAATGTGTGGTTGCCTCTCACGTGTCCCCCACTGGGGACCTGGCCCGCAACCAAGGCATGTGCCCTAGACTGGGAATCGAACCAGCGACCCTTTGATTCACAGGCTGGCCCTCAATCCACTGAGCCACACTAGCCAGGGCTAAACTCAGAACTTTTGAATTACACATTTATATCTGTCACTGTTAAATTAGAAAAGCAAACTTAAGTTTTTCTATACTTGTATATTAAAAGCATACAATCTACACAATATTTTTTTAAACTAGACTAACTTTAAGCTGAGAAGATAGGTGGCCACCAAGTATTTTTACTGGATTCCCAAGGCCCCCTTCCCAGTCTAACAGCCTTTCCCCCTACACATTTCTTCTCCCCAATTAAGCCATGCTACATTTTTGGAAAAGATTACATCATTTCTATTTTATAGTTCCCCCAAACCTACCAAGTCCTGTATGAAAAGGGAATATTTATAGTTAAACTGACTTTTCATTCAAAAAACAGAGCAGTTTGCTTTTGATCCTGTGGTAATAGGAGTTGGACAGAATGCTAAGAGCTTGAAACCAGGAAAATAAAGATAAGCCTTATTCTTATCCCATTTCCCTTCTCATTGCTCATTCACTGGTTTAATGAATGCTAATGCAAGAAGGATTCTGGGAGCATTAAAAAAACACCATCTCTTGTGGTGCTAGTTGTTTTTCAAAATTATTTTGAATGTTTCGATTTGGGCATCAGAGTCTGATATGTTTCTATTTCTTGTGTTTCTTATATGCCACCATTGTCCCATGAGGATGATGACTCTGAAAAATCCCAATTTTGGGCTTCTGAATCTCACCCTGAGATAAATGCTTTTCTGAGCTGTGCACCTCTTCACAGTGTGAGGCCCTGATAAATTCTATAGGAACCAGCAGTATGAAGCCTATGGAAATGCTTTCTCTTCTCAAGAACTTGAGGCTTTGCCTCTGCCCTGGACCCACCACCCACTCTGCCCCTTCTTCTCTCTTTGTTTCAGACTTGGAATATTTGGCCACTTCCTAATTTAGAGAGAACCTTCTCTCCGTCTTCATCTAAGGGAGGGGAGGCAGGTAGCCAAGTCACCTATACTTGGTCTGGAGGGCCTGGGGGAGCAGGTGGCCTTTTCCTTTCAATACAGCTTTCTCTCCTAAGGGTATAGCTGAGAATAGCCTTATAATCAGAGAAAGAGCTCCATGCAGCTCCTCCCCACCTGTCCTGAAATACATTTAAAGCAAATGCTCCAAATGCTGCCTTGCTTTGATTACCAACCAACCCCATTTCCTAATAAGAAAGTAGCCTTTATCTACAAACAGGCTGTCATATACTTCTGGGTTCCTAGGTACAGATGAGAGAGGGCAAATCAGTATTCCTACTCTTTATTCCTAGGAATAGAGACTGCTCTGAAATAGGGGCTTCTTCTTTTTTTCTTGTTAATCCTGGGACAGTGGAAGCTTCTGCAAGAGCAGCTTTCTGTAAACCCTCAGTCACCACAGCAGGTATCCCTTTCCACTCTTGCTCAGAGCACTTTAGCTACGATGTGAGAGGACCCCCATTTAAGACTGAACTTCTGTAATTCACTTGTTCTGTGACCTTAATCAATTTGCTTAACCTATCAATAAACAAGGGTCAGTAATATTTATAACATTTAATTCACAGGGTACCCACAGGAATTAAAAAAAAAAGCCCAAAATATTCAAAAGTGACTCAAACCATACAAATGTCACATATTGGGTTGGCCAAAAAGTTCGTCTGTTTCTTTCTGTACAATGGCTCTAGTACTGCTTGGCTGTCTTTTAACTTCATTTGAAATAATTTCTTTAGATTGCATTGTGACAGCTGTTGTATCAGAGTGCATTAAAAAAAAACTTAACAAAACTGGTAGATTTTTATATGGCCATTTTAAATATTGAGGATGGAAGAAAATAAGCAACATTTTCAGCATATTATGCTTTATTTTTCAAGAAAGGTAAAAATGCAACTGAAATGCAAAAAAAGGATCATGCAGTGTGTGGGTAAGGTGCTGTGACTGATAGAATGTGCCAAAACTGGTGAGCTATTTTTGTCCTGGACATTTCTCACTGGATGATGCTCCTTAGTCTGCTAAACCAGCTGAAGTTGATAGTGACCAAATCAAGACATTAATTGAGAATAATCAACATTGTACCGTGTAGGAGATAGCCAACATAATCAAAATATCCAAATCAATGAAGTTATTGGTGAAAATGAAAAAAGTCTTTTATTTTAAAGAAAAAACTAAATGGGCTTTTTGGCCAACCCAATACTATTATTAACATTGATAAATATGCTCTTTTACAGAACAAAGGAAAGGACAGAAATTTCATGTCTTTCACTACAGACCTCTATGGGAATATTTGTTTTACCTGTCACAAGTCTACTTTAGTATAAATGGGCCCCCAAAACCATTCTACAGTAAGTCCATTTCTGATATTTACAGGTATTTGTTGTCCATGTATTTTTCTCTGATCAATGCAAAGACACTCAAAGAGCTTCACGATACAAATATGACACTTGACTGAAAAGATACAAATGCTCTTCTTAAAAAACAGCCAACAATAAATAAAACCTGACATCTTGCCAATCTTCAGTTGAGTTTGTGATGGTGATGACTGCTGAATTCTCAGCACAAGCTCAAATGTCATTTTTGCTACTTTGGGAAGCTGATCTGGTTGGGATTGAGAATCTACTTCTTTCCACAAGAGTGATTTCATTTTCTGATATAATGAAATGGAACCTAGATAAAGTTTTTGCTTGGTTTTTCAGAATGTGTAAGCACAGAAAAAGAGAGGACTTCTGGCCAAGATGGAGGTACACAAGCTTTGTCTCCTCATACAACCATTAAGGATAACAACCAATCTAAAAACAAAAATCAACCAGAACTGCCAGAAAATTGAACTCTATGCAAGTCCAACGACCAAGGAGTTAAATAAACATTCATCCAGACTGGTAGGAGGAGTAGAGACGGAGAGCCAGGGCGGAGAGGGCATGGTGTGGTGTGGCAAAGCAGCAGTAGTTGGTGGACCAGGCTGTTCCACACATTCATGTGCCATGGACAAAAACCAGGAGGAACAACTGGAGAGTGAGTGATCCCAGCCTGGGGCCAGACCATGCAGCCCAGGGTTCCAGCACTGGGGAAATAAAGCATCATAACTTCTGGCTGTAAAAACCAGCTGGGATTGGGGCAGTGGAAAAAACTGCCATTCTCTTAAGGAGAGTCCATTTAAAGGGCCCACAGGGTCCTAGAAATATACACAAATCCACCCATTCAGGGAATCAGCACCAGGGGATCAGCTAGAAGTCTGCCAGTTGCTTATGGGAAGTGGCAGAAGTGACTGAAAACAAAGCAAGAACCTAGCAAGTGGCAATGTTCCCTCTCTGATCCCTCCCCCCTCCCCCAACAGCACCAAATCAGCGAAGTGGGTTGCCCTGTCCTGGTGACCCTAAGACTCCACCCCTTAAAATGTAACAGGTGGGCCAACAAGGGGAATCAAAGCAGCTCTACCTAATACACAGAAACACGACGAGACTACTGAACTGCGAAGACAAAGAAACAAGTCCCAAATAAAAGAGGAAATCGAAACTCCAGAAAAAGAACTAAGTGATGAGGAGATAGCCAACCTATCAGATGCATAGTTCAAAACACTGGTAATCAGGATGCTCACAGAAATGACTGAGTATGGATTGAAAATAGAGGAAAAGGTGAAGGCTATGCAAAGTGAAATAAAGGAAAATACACAGGGGATCAACAGTGACAGGAAGGAAGCTGGGATTGAACTCAATGATTTGGAACATAAGGAAGAAATAAACATTCACCTGGAACAGAAAGAAGAAACAAGAATCCTCCCCGATCCCCCCAAAATGAGGAGAGGCTTAGGAACTCTGGGACAACTTTAAATGTTCCAACAGCTGAATCATAGGGGTGCCAGAAGGAGAAGAGGAAGAGCAAGAAGTTGAAAACTTACTTGAACAAGTAATGAAGAAAAACTTCCCCAATCTGGAAAAGGAAATAGACACGCCAAGTCCAAACAAGTTGGACCCAAAGAGGGCCACACCAAAGCACATCTTAATTGAAATGCCAAAGGTTGAAGATAAACAATCTTAAAAGCAACAGGAGGCAAGGAGACAGCTACCTACAAAGGAGTTCTCATAAGACTCTCAGCTGATTTCTCAAAAGAAACCTTACAGGCAAGAAGGGGCTGGAAAGAAGTATTTGAAGTCCTGAAAGGCAAGGACCTACATCCAAGATTACTCTATCCAGCCAAGCTATCATTCAGAATGGAAGGGCAGATAAAGTGCTTCCCAGACAAGGTAAAGCTGCAGGAGTTCCCCCATCACCAAGCCCTTATTCTATGAAATGTTAAAGGGACTTATTTAAGAAAAGGAAGATCAAAACTATGAACAGTAAAATTACAACAC
Source organism: Macrotus californicus (assembly GCA_007922815.1). Lineage (NCBI taxonomy): Eukaryota > Metazoa > Chordata > Mammalia > Chiroptera > Phyllostomidae > Macrotus > Macrotus californicus. Next base: position 10,861 of record VMDR010016448.1, read on the forward strand.
ACTTACAACTATCAACTGAACCTAAAAAGAAAACAAAAACAAACTAAGCAAACAACCAGAAGACGAACAGAATCACAGAAATGGAGATCACATGGAGGGTTATCAGTGGGGAGGGGGAGAGGAAAGAATGGGGAAAAAGGTAGAAGGAATAAGAGAAGCATAACTGGTATGTACAAAATAGACAGGGGGAGGTTAAGAATTGTATGGGAAATGGAGATGCCAAAGAACTTATATGTAGGACCCATCCTGGGAATATTGGTTGGGAGGGTGGTTGCAGTACAGAGGGGGATAAAGTGCAGAGAAAGAAATGGGACAACTATAATAGTGTAATCAATGAAAAATACTTAAAAAGACAGAAAAAAATACAGTGAAGGTTTTACTTGCTTGGCTAGGTGACAGCCGTTGCCACAGGCGGAGGAAGCAGACGGACATAGGTATACTTGGGTATGGAAGGAAGCAAGCTTGGTGACAGACTGGGTGGTAAAAAAAATGAGGGAGAGAGCAGGCATGGACAATCAGTGTCTTTAGTTTCCGCTCCTATTAAATAGATGGAAGCAGTGCTCAAAGAGATGGCAAAGACGGGAATGTCTCCTTCTCCAAGCCAACATGGAGGCGGCCAATAATTAAACTTGGTGCTTACAATGCCACAATGAAATTTATTACGTTAAAAAGCTTAATTATAAGGATGTAAGTAATGACGTGATAAATATATTTTCTCTATCTTATCTACTTGCTACACCGTCCCTTTATTAATGGGTTCCTTTGAAAGGTTTTTGTTGTTCTTGCCCTTGCTGGTATGGCTCAGTTGGTTAGGGTGTCTTCCCCTAAACTGAGAAGGTCATGGGGGCTCAATCCCAGTCAGGGCGTGTACTAGAAGCAACCAACGGATGCTTCTCCCCCCCCTCTCTCCTTTCCCCTCTCTCAAATCAATAAGCATGTCCTCGGGTGAGGATGTTTTAAAAGAGGTTTTGTTGTTCTCATGGAACAATAAATATTTTTATGTGCGATGTTTTCAGATGACAGAGCGTACCACCTCATGGCTCGGGGCCACAAGGAGTGGTGTATGTCTGCAATGGTAACTGCTCGTGCATACGTTTAACTCTCTACCTCTGTGTATGAGCGTGGAAGTTTAAGTCCATATCTAGTGCATGCACAGAACGCTGTGTGGATTAATCAGGTAAGCAGAGTGTAGCAGAGAAGAGAGCATCTACCCAGACACAGAATGTGACCATATGCCCTAAAAGGTGACCTCCTAAAGTAAGCATCACAGCAGTAATTAAAGATGCACAGCATATTGGAGGATTTATAGTAGGTCAAATGTCAAAGGACAACATGTGGGCTACTGGTAGCCATGCTCAGAATTAGTTTCACTTTCTTTTGAGTAGAGGGGAAAGACTGAGGACCATGACAGTCACAGGGCAGGCATTGTCTTCTAAGTAGTACAGTTGACCCTTGAACAGCACAGGTCTGAAGTGCACGAGTCCACTTATACATATTTTTTCCAGTAAATAATACAGTAATCTATTTTCTCTTCCTTATAATTTTCTCAATATTTCTCCTCTCTAGCTTACTTTACTGTAAAAGTATAAAATACATATAACATACAAAATGTGTTAATCAATTGTTTAGTAAGGCTTCCAGTCAAGAGTAGGCTATTAGTAGGTAAGTTTACACGGGTCCAGTGTCCCTAACCCTCCTGCATTGTTCAAGGGTCCAGTATACTTAAGAGTAGATTTTATGCTTAAGAAAACAGAACCTGCAATCTTAGACAGCCAAGGATGAAGGCCAGGTGACCCACAATTCCAGGGCATGTCATTCACAAGGGACCACAAGGGAGAAATCAGCCTCTGAAGTTCCAGCAGCTCTGGACCACCGCAAGACAGCAGTGAAACAGTGCCCCTGGGGTTCTGATTACAGCGAGGTATTTAGCTTACTCTGTAAAGCTAAAAGTCCAATAAGCAAACTAGACTGAAATTAACGATCTCCTACAGCAAATTTCTGAAACATCTAGCTTTAGTCTAGATCAGTGATTCTCACACTAAGGTCCAAGGACAAACGATCACAGGCCTATGAGGTGAACAAGTTTTAAATCCTACGCTTTTACCCTAGTGATCATCTACGAGGACTGATGACTTGCCATGCGAATTTCAGGCCCCTTTCCCAAGAGGTTTAATCAGGCTATTGCTACAGATCACCGTGAGGTGTAATTCTGAACTTGCCTTCCATGACAATAACAGAGGAGGGACTACATCCATCTCTGCTAGTGGGCCCAGTATTCATAATGTACGCTAGAACTGAAAACCACAGGAAAATTTTAATACAATGTTTTTCCAATTAAGGAAGAAGTATTTTCTCAAGGGTTCTCCCAAGTGATTGTTGACTGGCCTTTGGAGGGATCCACACACTATGCACATTGAAGAATGATGGAACATAAGCCCCCTGACAGAAGGCAGAGACATTTAGGTGTTTTTTTCATTTATGGACACCTAACAGCATGGCAGGGAACGCAGAACCCTAGGTAGAGCCAAACCATAGACTATTCACCTTACAAAGTTATTTTGACTTAGGTGAGAATTAGATGCTTAAAAACTAAGGCATTAAGACAGAACATTTAATCTAACATATCATTTTACAGATAAGGACAAAAGCCACTCAAAGATCAAGATAGAAACTGACCTCAGCAAAACAAGACTCAAAATATAAAACAAAAACATAAACGCCACAATTTGCTGTTACACAAATACAGTAGCAATAATAAACAGCAATTTTAAAATTCAGTTTTGAGTATCTAAGACTGCTTCAAAACTATATTATAGCCAAACAAACTCCAGCAGTAAGCTTTTCTTTCAATTCTTACACAAATCAAAGAAAATGACCACATTATTGTGGCTTTTTCTGTGTTTTCCAATAGCTCCCCTCTTTTCCACAGCAGGACATCTTGGTGACACTCTGTCCTTCCAATAGTCCAGCTCAGGGGTCACCCTCCTGATTTATGAGCCCCGTCTCTAAATGGACTTGTTACACAGTAATGTGTGCAACTCTGAACATTGGTGGAAAGTGTATCTTAGGCAGTCACAGTATTACACAGATGACATTCAAGAAAACACAGTGTGTAACTTGCTCATTAAGTGCATATTAGAAAATCCGTCAGGAAAAGTGAATTACTTGGCAAGTGGAAAATCTACTGGGGCAACTACTCCTTCCCCAAACAAAACAAAACAAAGATCACATGGAGACCATTCTTATACCACTCCTTCTCCTCTGCTCTAACGCTGTAGCAATTTTGTCCTGTCAAGTGAGATTTATCTAAAAACTGGAAGCATAAAGTCAGTCCTGTGATAGAAGAATATCTTCCACTGTTCCTTTAAAATCTATAAAATAGCATCTCAGGAGTCAGAAATACTGTATCCAAAGCCATACTCTGTACAAGATGTTCCATGTTTCAAGGCTGCTGTGGGAGTACAAGATGTTCCATGTTTCAAGGCTGCTGTGGGATGCATGACCTTCAGTATAGCCTCTGTACCTCTGCTGCTGCACATACGGACACAAAGAGGAGCCGATGGTGGCAGAAAACCACAACTCTGGCAACACAGTAGTTAGAAAGAGCACGATCTTTCCTAATCATGTTAATAACCTTCATGTTGTGTTTTCAGGGTATTCCGACAATAGCAAAATGTCACTTAACCTTTAGAGTTTATGCCAAGTATAGGAAATAGCTACCAAGTTTGCTGAAAGTGCCATCCAAACAAAAGGCTGCAACTGTAATTCTAACATCATGTAACACACAATTCAAAACTCTATCACCAAGATGAAAACTAATCTCTGTCCAGTCATAAAAGTGACACCACACATTCATGTGACAAGCAGTTTCATTTACTGGATAAAATGCAAAACTCTCCTTCCATTACCAATATAAAACTTAAATTAAAAGTGTGGGCACGCCTCATGTACATGTCATGTTATTATTTGACTTACTGTGATTCCTGTCTCCAAATCCCTCCTACTCTAACCAAGATGGAGCCCATGGCTTTGTTGGTTTAATTCTTAAAAACAAATGACTTCCCCCTTTGTCACTTCAAAATAACTCAGTAGTTCATCTTTTCCACGGATTGCTTCTAAATATCTCCTCCCAGTGTTAAGCATGGCACTGCAGCAAAGGCACTGAAAGATTGCTCTCCTTGGTGACAGAACACACTTTTCAAAACCAGCTGAGCAGTTTAAGAGATAACCCAAGCTGTCATACATGTGGAGAGACCAACGCTCATATGCACACCATACCCCAAGCACTCAGACCTGTAACTGACCCTGACACGTGGGACGCTAAAGCTGCCGAAGACCAAGTAAGACAGTTCCCGTTAGGTCAACAAGGACTCCTCAGGGGTTGTGAGTACAGAACCCAATCAATACACAAACTCATGTTACTATTCTAATTATTTCAACCCACTTTCAGGGAGACTGTTATACATAATCATTTTTACAATACGGTTAATGGGCTTACTATGTGCTTATCCAACTTTTACTTTTAAAAAACTTTTTATTTTTTAAAAAGATTTATTTATTTTTAGTGAGAGGGGAAGGGAGGGTGAGGATCATTGATGCGAGAGAGAAACTGATCTGTGGCCTCTCAACCAGTGACCTTTCGCTTTTCCCGACAATGCCCGACCCACAGACACACACCAGTCACAGCCCAATTTTCACTTTTGAAATTCAGGAAATGCTTGAGGTGAGGGGTGGGGGGTGGAGGAGATTGCATCTTGGGCCCACTAGGGCAGTGGTTAACTTCTCAAGGCTGTGAGATTGGGGGGGAAGGGGGTGGCTCACATCAAGGTACACTTTATGACACAAGGGTTAAGGAGATCTGCTAGTGATTAAATGCTTCTATTTTAGTGTGTGGTATTTGTGAAAATTATCTCTCAGCCTGGGGGGGAGGGGGCTACATACAATACACAACTGCATTCCAAGTGGCTAGTACAGTCCTTAGTACAATCTGCAGTTGTAGGATGACGTACAAAGTAATTTGTGTCTTTTTTTCCAGACAACATACTCCCTTCCCCTTGCCATCCATACATAAATAAAAACTTAAACCAGAGGCAGAAATTAGATGAGTTGTGATTGAGATAACTGGGTAGAAAGGAGGTTATCTGAAGGTATTTTGAGAACCTGGCATGCTTCCATTAAAAACAATTTAAGTACAAACAAGTCTTTAATAATGAAGTAGAGAGAGTAGACCAGATGTTATCATAAATAAACCTGATCATAAAGTGTCAGCTTCCCAAGAGCGGGAGGGGTGACAGCATTGTGAATGAAAGGATGAGTAACAAATCCATTTGCCTTGAAGAGCGAACAAACAGTTCAGAAAATAACCTGGAGTAAAAAATACTTTGGAAGTTAAGACTTAAGATATTTTCTTAATATTTCATATTTTAAATACCTCAGCAGATGCTATTCATGATCCTAGATCATGAGAGGCAGTTTACATTAGAGCCTTTTCACTGGGGGAGATGGTTGTTTACTTTATGAGGTTAATTCTTTTTTAATAGTTTTATCTCCTTAGATGTCATCATTTCAGCAAGAATAGGTCTGCACAAAAAGTAGTTTATTATAATCTCCTGATCAATAGCCTGGTATAGTGCTCTTGCCTTCAGGAATGCCGAATCATCAACACCATGGTGAGCATGGTGTGGTTCCATCTATTCTGGACCATCCTACCTTTGACCCTTGTCAGCAACAATGCCATGCAAATGGACCTCTACAGTCAGAAACGGGCAATTTCATAAACACCTGCCCAAGCAAGCTATGAGCTCCTGGAAGTCAGGGGCTGTGTTTTAGTGAGCTTTGAATTCTCAGCATCCAGCACAGAGCCTGGAACATAGTAAATGTTCACTAAGTGTATGATACAGAGGCATGGAAGTTCCGGAAGTTTCCCTGTACAGAGGTGGCTGATTGCTGGTGTGTGGCATGTAACATACTCGGCCAGAAATGAAAAGCGAGGTACGAAAGACACTCTGATCGAGAGACAGAGAGAGAGGGAGGGAGGGAGGGAGGGAGGGAGGGAGGGAGAGAGAGAGAGAGAGAGAGAGAGAGAGGGAAAGAGACAGAGAGACAGAGACAGAGAGAGAGAGAGAGAGACAGAGAGAGAGAGAGATATGAGCCAAGGGCCCCACTGGAAGCAGACTCCTTGGGAGGAGGCAAACGCAAGCTGCCTTCTCTCCTCAGCACCCAGGTAACGAACGGCAAGCAGCTGTGCACATTTTCTAGTCGGACAAGTGCTTTTATTGCTGGATTTGTTTGCAGAGGTTGAATGAATTTGTTACTAGATTTTGCCCAGATAAAACAATACTGTATTAATTTTCAGTAGAATGGTAATTATGAAAAGTCATATTAAGATGAACCACGAAGGAAGAAAATGCTTTTACCCACTCCACACATTTAAGGGCCACCTGCCAGGGGCAGTAAGAGAAAGATGAGGATGAAAGTCCTGGGTCTTATTCTCAAGACGTTCCTTATATGCTGCGGAGCCAGCAGTGAAGAGGGCTGTGTCGACTCCATTGGAAAGGGTGTGTGCAAGTAGAGGAGAACCTGGGAACAGGGGGAGGAGGCCCCTAAGTGCTTCGGTGGGGTGGCCCCTGACCCGAGCAGCTGCTCTCATAATGTTCCCTTGACCCAGTCAGTGCACCAAACAAACAACCTTCTGTGTATGGGTGACATGCAAGCAGTCTTAGGAACTGTGCCACTTAAGGGGTGCAAGAAGAACAGCCACAAAGGCAACTGAAAAGAAAAGCCACCTTAACCTTAGTGCCATCTTCTTATAAACTTCTGTGCCATGAGAACCAAGCGGGGGAAGAAGCAAATGACTAGGCTGAAGCACAAAAGAAAGGTGAGGTTGAGATCCCAGCAAACCCGTGGAAGCCATGGAAGCATAAGAAAAGCCAGGGGCCAGGGACACATACAAATTGTCGGTTGCATGCTTGCTGTCTAGAACTTCTCAATACAATTTTAATTTTAGAACACCTGACTGCTTTAATTTATTGCCATCTGACTGCTGCAACCACCTTGGAGAGATCCACCTTGCTCATGCAAAAATAGTTCCTTTTGGTCCTTTGCCCTGGACCTGTAACATTCTGGACTTGTTCTGTTCTGTTACGGCTGAATATAACACATGAATAATAAATCATCTTATCTGCTGTCTTAGCTTAAGAAAAGTAAAGGATAACAGCCAGAGAGGTAAAAGGTGAACAAAGAATAGCAGTATTCCAGAAACAAGTACTTAAAAACAAAGATGCAAACAAGTGTTAGTGAGTATGTGGAGAAACTGGAATACTTATGAATTGCTCACAGGAATGTAAAATGGTGCAACTGCTATTGAAAACAGTATGGAGATTCCTCAAAAAGATTAAACAGAGAACCATCATATGATCCAGCAATTCCACTACTGTGTACTTATCCAAAAAGCATTCAAAGCAGGATCTCAAAGGGATATTTGTACTCCCATATTCACTGTAGCATTACTCACAGTAGCCATAGGGTGGAAGCAACCCGAGCATTCACCAAAGGATGAATGAGTAAGGAAAATGTGGTAGATACATACCACGAAATACTTACTATGAGGCCTTAAAAAGAATGAAATCCTGTCATATGCTACAACATGGATGAAGCTCAGTGGCATTATGCTAAGTGAAATAATCCAGTCACAAAAGGAAAATACTGTGTAATTCTACTCATGTAAGGTATCTAAAGTACTCAAAATCATAGAAACAAAGTAGAATGATAACTGCCAAGGGTTTGGGGAGTGGGAAGGGAGCATCAGTGTTTAATAGGTACAGTCTCAGCTTTATAAAATGAAAAACTACATCTGTGGCACAACGAAGTGAATGTATTTATTAACATTCTCAACTATACACTTACAATGTTGAAGATGATAAACTCAATGTTTGTGCTTGTTAGCACAATTAAAAATGAAAACAAAACAAAAAGACACAGTGAATTATAATACATGTAGCTAGGAGTGACCTGTTCTGATGAAGTCTGAAGCACCAGATTTAGTAGCTGGGAGGTGATCAGTGGCCGAGGAACTGAACACTTGTGGAGCGATACAGAACAGGAGCCAGACCGAAGAGTGAGTGGGGAAAGGTAAAGAGCAAGCAACTGTGGATGACAGTCTCCAGAAGTTCAGTCTAGGAGGAAAGTGAGAATCAAGGTGAAAACGGTTTTTTAGGAGAACCCTGAGGAAAGGAGCTAATGAACTAGTCTCTTCACTTCCTTCAGCCTAGCATTCTTCATCAGTAAAATGGGTAATCCTTAACAGTACTAGGTGTGGTGACTAGCAACAGATGGGTGTAAAGAATCTAGCACAATGCAGGGACACAGTACAAACTGTTTACTGTGTTTACTGGGAGCTGACAGGAGGCTGTCAAAGGGTGACTTGCAAGCACAAGTCTTTGAGGAGAGCTGAAAAGGACCGTGGAGCTGGTCCATCAGGCAGTAACAAGTAGAGAAAGTCAGAAAACAAGCCTCAACAAGGAAGGGCCTTCACACGAGCCTGAAAGTGGCTGCCTTTTACTCCCCCCACTGCCAGTCAGGAAGCACTGCTGGCTGAGAGCGCTCTAACTCCAGAGGCTGTGAGGGAAGGTGGCCTGGGGAGCAGGTTTCCCCTTTCAGTGAGGGCAGGAAGGTGAATGGGAAATCCTTTCAGGAGGTTGAGAATGATGGAGAATTTGATGAGGATACAGCTATAAATGCTACAAGTGTACTACTAAATTGGGGGGGGGGGGGTGCGTGCAGACAAGAAGGGGGAGGAAGCCAGCCAAACTGGGAAAACTTACAGGGAAAGACTTTACACGCAGCAGCTTGGTAGTAACAGTAAGAAAGAAAATGCACAGAATCACACACTGAGGTCATTTCCGGCTCAAAATGACCAAGAGCCCAAGACAGTAGAAAGGCTCTGCTGGTCTGAAACTGGGAACAGTAAGCTCTACAGTAAATAATCTGGGTGAGGGGCCCTAGTAGTTATCTATAAAGCTGCCTCCTGGATATTGTCACACAGCAAAATTATTCACTGGTATTTCAAAAAGATTTTCTGCACCATTAATCTACAGATGTTTTCTTCAGTTTTTCCAGCTCGAAGAATCACATCATCATTCCATTTGCATTAAAGCTCAAAACTTGCCCGGGCTCTTGTTTCCTTGACAACTTCTCACAACTACCCCCCAACATCTTCTGTGTCTTTTTCGCTCTTACTCTTCTTAGAAAGGACTGATAATGAAAGTAAAATTAACAGAAATTCCTTCAGCAACTCATTCATTCTCACAAAAATGTTAATTAAGTACCAAATACATAAAACAGCTAGACTAGACAATGTAGAAGATTCTAAAGAAGATTACAATGTTTGCCACAGTGCTTTCCAAATTTATCATGTATTGTCTGTCCATCCATTCTGGATCTTTCTCTGCATATTTCCACCAGGATTTACTTTCTCAGAGATTCCCCTGGGGAATCAGCTCTCATCCCTCCAGTCCAGGTAACCAAGCCACTCTGGCTAAGACTTCTCTAAGCAAAACAAAAGCACTTTGGGGAATGTGACTCTTTAGTGTCTTATTTCAAGAGGTTTCTCATGATCTTGGTTTTTAAATAGCTCTTCTTCATTTTTACTTAAAAATTAACTGACTTGGAAGAGCACCCAACTTGGATTAAAAAAATAGGAAGCGAAAAGACTATCGGAGTTCATTCTCATGGTGAGGAGCATCCAGGGCACAAGTGTGGTTGTGAGATGAGGATTATATACAGTCTGAAAGGACCACCAGAAAGCTGAAACATGATAATAATGGGAAATTTTTACTGTTCAAACTATGAATATTTAGCACTCAGGATATTCTGCAACTTGGGAAAGCACTGTTATATTTTAAATGTACTTAGTAATTTCAGTTGTGTCAAGACCATCGACAGCAATTGATATTTCCATTTCTATTGTTAACAGCCCTGAAATTTCCCTTGGAGAACCAGAGTATGGATGAAGTTTATCTCATCTTGGAACTTCTGTGAAAGAGAAGACTAGTTTTCTGCCCGGTTTGCTGAGAGAGTTAGGACGCCTGCTAGAATTGCTGATAGCACCTTGCTTCTATGAGGGAAGGTTTTGCCTGAATGGAGAGCCGAGCGGTGGACAGACAGCCGACAGATGCCATTTTTGTTTGGTTATTTAAGCCAACTTGAGTTCAGTTTCACTCAACTGAGACAGGATAAAAGTCTCGACTAATATAGTGCTATCAATACCGCAAATTATGCTTATAAAAAGCCCCTTGTCA